>JAXGGA010008295.1:0-57749 GCA_038373865.1 Uloborus plumipes
TTGCCCATAACAACGTCTACAGTAAAGATTGCAGCGATCCTGGCGGAAAAGTGAAATTTTATCGCCGTTTTTAGGTGTTGCCACACGTAGGAGATTTCTCTCCTTCTTTTATCTCCATGGTAAACACACACAGGCATGCTAGCAAAGAAACAAGTTACGGTTAAAGCGAGGACACGATTTGCGTTTAGTTTAGTGCAACTAGAGTCCCTAAAGAAACTCGAAGTGCAACAACTTACAACAGTAATCAGTAACTTAACGAATATTAATCGTGAATTATCAATTTTAAAACAGACTAATATTTTGCTTTTTTCCAAAGTTTTGCAATTGAAATCAAAATTTTAGAATAAGTAATTATAATAAACATTGGATTTGCTTTCAAATATCAAACTATTATTCGACATACGAACTTTCACGGACAATGGATTGAATGTTCAAATAAAAAAATACTAAAAACCTGATGAATCAGAACAACATTTACCTTTCCAGCTTTTTTTCAATGGCTGCCGCGATCAGTGCTTTCTAAAAAAAAAAAGAACAAATATTATTCGGCGTATGAAATTCAAGGACGCTGAATTCAATGTCGAAATTAAACGATACTTAAAATCTGATACATGAAAAAATAGTTACCTTTTCAGCTTGCTTCTATAATGGCTGACGAAATGTCACGCACGTGCATTTCGACCTTCGGCTTCGGTTCGATCTTCCATGTTGAACAACATTACTGCTTTGGCATTTCGCGGGCTCTGAGCTAAATTCCTATTGGCTTTCAGTATAGATGGCGCGTTACGGATTCTGGTGGATTTACGGTAGATTAACCGTTCGAGAAGAAAATGGTGAACTCGCTGTTTTTCTCAGCGTTGACGATTTGAAAACCATCTTATAAATGGTTATTTAACTGTTGCTGGGTGTATACGGTAAAATAACCATTTGGTTTAATGTTAATTAACCATTTTTTCGGAAAAATTTCTAACAGTGTAGGAGAAGAGTAAAAACAACAATTATAACATTAAGCCCATATAAACTTGAGTTGGAAGAAGAAGAACGAAAAAAAAAAAAAAGAACGAAAAAGAAGTCAAAAGCTGAAAAAAGGGCTGCCAAAACAAGTCTCTTGAATGTTCCGAAAACAAAACAAATGAGGCGTAAAAGAAAACCAAGTGGAGATGCAAAACAGGCATATAAATTTTAAAAATGTTGCTCTGAACCTGAAAAAAACCCCACAAACATTTGCAAAAATGGAAGAAAATGGACGTAGCATGAAAAAAAAAAAAACAGAAAAAAAAAATCATCAGTTAGCCAAGGTTGGACGTCGTCGTCTTCAGGAGATGAAGCTGAAAAGGATGAAGCATGTATTTCCTGCAGCGCTCTGTATCTTGAATCGAAATCTGGAGAAGGAAGCTGGATATAATGCTCGAGCTGCCAGGGATGGGCCCACGAAGCTTATTCCAAAGCATTCGAAGAAGACGACACATTTCTATGCGATTTCTGTGTTATGTAATTTTCAGACTTTACAATTACGTAGAATAATTTTGGTCTAAAAACTAAATCAAAAGTAAAATCAGTACCAAATAATAACATACAATTCTCTATCCCGTTTTACCCACCTTTGGTCGGGTAAAACGGGATTGTATAAGACTTTTTGAAACCAGTATTTTTCACATAAATAATACCGAACAAATATGACAAAGGTATTTTTAGTAATGTAAAAGGTGTATACTTTTAAATGCCGTTAACTTTGGAATGTACCTTGTATACAATAAGAAATAAAACGAAGAATAGGTTAGCTTAGGGTGGTTCAAAAATATTTTTTTTTTGCTACGGACCAAGGCGCACCCTACTTTTTTTACATTTATGTATAAGATCACTCCCCTAAAATTTCAGCTTCCTATTCTTAATGGAAGATGGTGCTCAAACACCCTTCATTTTTACGCTTTTTCGTAATTTTCACAATTTTTGAGTTTTTCAGACTAACCAGACCATTTTCTTGGAAGAGATTTTTTTTTCAATTATTCTCATTTTCCAACGCTTAAATATTAGTTCAAACAATTGGAAAGTTCCTTAATTGTTTGAATCTATATAGCAACACCTTTGATACAATCGATTATTTAGTAGATCGCAGCGTACAATGTAGATTGCAGTACTACTTGTCTACATGTTGTGCTATGATTTTCAAAACTTACGCTTGACAAAATAGAGTTGTGAAAGAGCTGTGCAAAATGTTTTTTTATGTTTTTAAAGTAGTGGGATGCAGAGAAAAAAAAAAAGCAAGATTTGAAATTTTAAACTAATAGTACTAACAGTATTACAAGAAGAATGAGTTAAATTATAAAAAACTAATTGCATAAAATAAACTATTGTAGCTAGTCCAGCATAGAACTAATCTGAAATTTAGGCAAAAATATTTACTTCGTGCTTGCTTTGGCCATCATATTCCTCACAAGTTCCATTCTTTTTTATAACTTTAAAGCGAAAAAATGTTTGGCACAGGATTAAACAAACAAACAAACAAAAAAAAAAAAAAAAGAATGTTGCACATAGAACTTAAAAAATACTGTAACGAGTCCGTAGCACCTTCAACTTTCTTTAAATGATTATTCCAATCTTGAGGAAATAACTATAAATTTATTTACAAGTATGTACACTTATTTACAAAAGGAGCAGGAAACAATTGCTAAACATCCAGCAATTAGGTAGCAAACAGTACACTGTACTCTCAACAATAACTCAGCACCACGTATCTAACGTGAACAGTAATTAAGCAATTACAAAAGCAAAACAAACATCCGCCCAAAGCGAATAAAAACGAGTCACCAGATCAAATCTGAAAACAACTGACTGACTAAAAACTGTGTTCAAGGCTATTTATACACGAAAAGAAATGTCCAGAATACTCTAGCAAAATCCGGAGCATTCTGTTCATTCATAACTTTGAACAATCCATTCACAAATTCTAGTGATAAGAAGAAAACCACGCGAAAATGTCTTCACGCTTATTAAAGTTAGGGCAAGTGTAAAAACTACAAAGTGTTACGAGGCCGGTATACAAGTGATAAAGGTGATATCTTCAGATACTTTTGCAACATGACGTCAGATAAAACCAAAACTAATGAAAATGATGCAAGGCAGGAAAAACAACAACTATTTACAAGATTTGTAACAATACTTTAATAAGTTTGAAACTTCAACTGTAAGCTTTTCATAAATCTATAGATAAATCTATAATCACTCTTGCTGGTTATAAAGAGATAATTGAGTTATTATTTGTCAATTAAAGAGCCTATCTGAGAAAATCCAGTCTCTTATATGCCTCAAAATATTTATGTTCCTATATAAGAAAGAGATTTTTCATTTAATCATGAGAGAGAAAACCTAGGTACAGCACTTTCTACAGTTTTAGCGCCTTTTTGTACAGTAAAACAAATGGATTGAACATTAATAGATGCTCCATTTGCTAGTTAAAGTATTGAGAATATCTGAACTTGGAAAAAACTTTATAAGATATGAACGACCTGGAAATTGAAATAACAACTAGGATAGTTTTATTAAAGTATTTGTGATACCTTACTGGTGAATTAATTAGTTAAACTATTGAGAATATCTGAACTTGGAAAAAACCTTATAAGATATGAACGACCTGGAAATTGAAATAACAACTAGGATAGTTTTATTAAAGTATTTGTGACACCTTTCTGGTGAATTAATTAGTTAGACTTAGTTTTTTGTATCAAATTCTAGTTGAAAGAAAACAAATGATTACAAGAATAAAGATGTGAAATATAACAAGTATAGTATAGAACAATTGGATTTTTTTCAAACATGAATATTAGAGATTATTTTCTAACATTCTTCATCCTACGCCCCAACGAATGCAAATATAATATTAATCACAGAATTAAAAGAAAAAAAAATAAAACAAATAAATAATGGAGAATAACGTTGCTGAGGAAAATGTTCGAATAATTCAAGAATTTAACAGTTTTTTTCAATTATGAGGACAATAAGCAGTTTCTTTTACCTGCTGTTGAACAAAATTGAGTAGGTACTTATCCTTGCTGAGACAATAAAATATTCAATACTAAAAGTCTCTCTCTCTCTCTCTCAAAAAAAAAAAAAAAAAAAATCTATATATAAATATACATAGAAAGTTGAATTGCATAGCAAGAAGTTTAAATATTTTGTCTTTAATTAAAAACTTCTAGCAATTTTCAGTATAACAACACTTGCTCGGCAAAAAATGAACTTCAAATGTATCTGACACAATTCTTGCTTCTTCTTATGTAAAATGCTCCGTTTCCCCTACACGGTAATCGCTGAAACATAACTGGAATGAATATAAATAATACTGGAAGGTTCTTTACTGAAGGAAATCTGCGGTGAGACTCATATGTTACATGCGATGTTTCCAAGGTTTTAAGAAAAATTTTACAACTTGTAAAATTTTTTGGACAAGGGAGTCATAGAAAGCAGTCCGATATTATTGTGTTGCGTCAAAAAATAAGTGTAAGATTTGGAAGCTGGAAAAAATGAGTTGTTGACGATACGTTTACCCATTAATGCCTGACATTTTCTTTTCCAAAGATATTTTGTATACTGGTTACAAACAGTGTTTAATGGACAGGAAAAATAATAAAAAAAATATCATGCAAAAAATATTTTTTTTATTAAGGATAGAAAAATTTTCTTTTAAAAGTTACGATAGACCCCAGAGGGTACATACTTTTTTTACGTTCTTAACATAAACTGGGAAGCTGGGAATAACTTTGAAAACTTAGCTTTTTTTCTTGAGATTGTGAACGAAGTCATTTTTGATAAAGGTCATATTAAAACTGCTACAGAACACACTTTACAATGGTTATGTGCTGCAATCTCTTAATAACGAATTGAAACAATACCAAGGTACTAATTGAACACTATTATTTGGTTGAAATGTTCATTTTGGGGAAATTCAGACCCTTTTTTGGACCGTCCCTAAAAAGGGACGCTAGGAATTAATGGGTTAAATATTTTACGGAGGGGAGGGGAAAATACCCCCATGAGTCTCCTAACTTGCGAAAAGTGTTTATGATTTTGAACTTTTCTCCTCTCTAGCCCTTTTGAAGAATGTTAATGGTAAATATAATGCTTCCTTCCCCTCCAAATAATGTCTATGAAATTGTCGAAATCTGATAAAAACAGGAGGTGAGGGGGGCGCTATTTTCGAAAAGTGGGAGGCAATGGAGGAAAAGGGTGACCATATTAGGATTCAGGGGATCATTGAACATAAGAGTCAGCAAGAATGATCGCAAAACACCCAGATTTTTTTTTTTTTTTTTTTTTTTTTGCCGCTCAACCGAAAAACGCTTGAAATTGACAAAAACTTGAGAACTATTTGAGCTTTGAGCACCGTCTTTTTATTTAAGTAGGAGGTTGAAATTTTGGCACTATATTAGGGTGGATAAAGGTAAAAAAATGAGCCACCGCCGTGACCTCTAGGACAAAATTTTTTTTTAACCATAGGTTTGTGAACCACCCTAAGGTTAGCTATCCCGTTTTGGGGTACTTTCCCCTACATAAAAGATTGATTCGTAAGAAAATTGTCTGTTAACACTCTTTCCACGAAGAGTGTTAACAGGAGGAGCAGAAAATTCATTAGTATTCATTTCCAATGATAGAGAGCTAAATCTTTCGCTGCAATTTCAGAATTTTAAGACGGATGATACAAAGGAATGACGATCCCTTCCTTGAGGGTGCCCTACGTCGACACTTTTACGATATGTAATATTAAAATATGGAGTTTTAAACAATCTTCGACTATGTTTTCGTCGGAGTGAGGGCTCCTCTATCCGGAAATGTTTCGAAATTAAATACGAAAAAAAAAAGGGGGGGGGGGCAATTGCAGCTCGTCTTTGATGACATTTGGGACAGAAATGTTGTTCTGGACTCTTCCGTTTTCTCCGAAACATATTTTAAATTGTAATTCAAAAAAAAAAAAAAAAAAAAACCGCAATTTTTAGACTATCTCTGATGATGCCAGGAGGGAAGAAGTTGAGAGACACAAGCCCGAAAGTTCTCTCCCCACAATTTTTCGGTATAGATAAAAATAAAAATAAAAAAAAAAAATAAAAAAAATAAAAAAAAAAAAAAGAAAGGGCAATTTTAGATGACTTCGATGCTATTAGGGGAAGAGAGAATTCAAGTCAGGGAGGACAGAAGTTAGGGGACACAACCCGGAGAATTCTCTCCCCACAATTTTCGGTACCGTAAAATGGGGTGTATAGGAACAGCGGGGTCAATCGGAACAAAACTTCCCAACCGTACAAAGAAATTCTTCATAAATATGCTATTGGGTATTTTTCGCCATTATTTTTTTTTTTAGAAAGGCAAGATCATAGGAAGTAGGAAAAAATTACTTTTGTCAATCTGGAAACGCTACTGGCTTCTATATGCAAGAACAAACATATGCAAGAACAAACCTACTTATATTTTAAACCTAAGAGTGGTATGTTTCAATTATACATGTATTTGAACCACAGAATACCACATTGGAATTTACATTTTTTATAAATTGTGTCATAAAAATGAAGAATTCTGAAAAATGCCATAGGAAAAAAAATTGCGGGGTGAATCGGAACACTTTGTTCTGTTATTCCAATTCAAACTTATTTGAAGCAAACTGTTTGAAAAATCAAGATTCTAACCACAATTCTTCTAATCAAGACAAGGACAAGGATTTATAACTGTTTATCCCTTCTCGTGAGTAACTAGATCTTAGAATGACAAAAAGTTGCAGATTTCAAAAGATTTTTTCTCCAGGAGACTTCTTTTCACTTAAAATACGCTGGGGAAAGTCATATAGACCTTATATAGCAAAAGGCCAGTACACAGACAGTCATGAATAAGCGTTAAAATCTTTCAGGACAATCCCCGAAACCCAGAGATTTCAAGAAACTAAACAAAAGGCAGAGAAAATCCCAGAAGATGCTATGAAAAAACTTAAGCCAAGTCACAATTGCTAGTTTTAAGGACAAGTACATATTTGTGGACGACATGAGTGACTTCCATTCATGTTTAATCTTTGTATTTCAATTCAAAAGCTTTCTAAAAATAACTTTTCATTTTTCATAAGTTCAAAATTATTTTGATTTTTGACAAATTATAAACGCTTTCTGGCATTGAACTTATACTTTTATTTGACAGTAATCATCTGCTCTTATTCTCCCCCATCAACATTACTCATGTGTGTGAGTCCTATTACAGGTTAAATGGAAAAAAATAAAAATTTTAACATGTGTTCCGATTGACCCCTATCAGCGGGGCGATTCGGAACACCCATAATTTCCTATATATTTTAATAATAACTGCTCAAAGTGTTTTGTCTTTGCTTGGAATATCAAAAGAAAAGCAAGACCGAAGTTTTTACCCAGAAAAGCAAATTTAAAAAAAATCTTTTAACTGCTTTTTTTGCAATCAAAGCTGAAAAGTGTTCCGAATCACCCCATTTTACGGTACTGAAGTTTAGAAGCGAAATACAAAAACCGTAATTTTTGATGACTTCGATGATATTAAGAGAAGCTATAATTTAGGGGTTTAACTCCGGAAATGTTTCGGAATTAAAAGACTGAAATTTTGTAATCAAGAGATTGAAACCACGGTATTTAAGTAAACTGTAAGTAATATTTAAAAAAATCTCCCCTCCCTTGAGAAATTTTTAGATCCGCTCTTGAGAATTTCAAAGTCAGTGAGTGTTTTTCATTTTTTTCTAAAAAAAAATAAGCGTTTTCTCTATTAACTGAACAGCAGTCTTTAAGTTTACAGTAGAATTTTGCTTTGTTTTCCTAACGAAATTAATTTCAACAAGCAATTCGTACCATATACATAAAGAAGTGAGAAATTTGAAACTCAGTTTTGCATTTTGACCCCGTTGCAATGTCCGATATCTCAACTAATTTGTCATAAATATCCGCCAATTTGAAATCTTAATATCTTTCATACTTTCTATTCAGCATTCCCATCTTGTGTTAGATAAAGGCTCAATAGTAACATTTTTAACGTACCGCTTTAGAATGTCCCATCGCTGAGTAGAAGTAGAAAATAAGATTTATATTTGCTGAATTATTCCAAAAGGCAAGTTTGCCTCTATCAGAAAAACTAATTGAAGAATTGGCCACATCGCCAAAAGCGGTTTGTATTTTAGCTATTTTGAAAGTTAAAAAAAATAGTTTGAAGGAAAAAGTTTTTTTTTTTCAAAGTTTTTTTTTTCTCCACGTGCACACAAAAATATTTTTTCTTTTGTAATATTTTAGCGGCCCCAAAATTTCAAAATATTTTAGCGGCCCTGTGCGGGTGCAGTTTGCCACCCCCTAAGCACGGCCCTGTGTATGTAAGAATGTGGTATATGCGTGAAATAAGCATGGAGCGCTGTGAACGATGAGGGAATATAAAAATAACAAAAGGCAAACATTATTTTTAAGTTATTATAATTTATTCCTTAAAATTATGTATCATTAATTAAACAATTACGACAGTAACACTATTAAACAATATCAATCTCTTAATGCTATAGCGTGAACAATATTTTTTGTTAGTCCATCTTTAGCTAACACAAACAAACTGGATGGTTTACCCACTCGAGAGCATGCCACGTATAATTGTCCGTGTGAAAAACATGGTGTTCTCAAATCTAAGCCACAAACAGACATCGTTTGACCTTGGGATTTGTTGATAGTCATTGCAAATGCCAATCTAATCGGAAACTGAATACGTTTGAATTGAATTGGCACATCTGTAGGTATAATAGGAATCCGTGGTATGAGTATATTTTCACCTCTGAACTCGCCATTTAAAATCCTAGCTTCGATCACGTTTTTCATTAATTTTTGAATGACTAATCGCGTACCGTTGCACAGCCGGGGCGGGTTAAAATTACGAAGCAAGATAATTGGAGATCCAACCTTTATTTTTTAAAAATTTGTGTCACTTTAATGGTCGTTCAACCCTCCCCCCCCCCCTCTTGCAGTGAAAAAAAACTTTACACAGCAGATTTTGCCTAATAACTCAACACTCATGGTGTTTGATACATTTTATTTGTTTGTAATGATGTTTTTTGGTCACAACCACTATGAAAATCACAAAAAATAGTTACTTTAATTTTTAACATATATTTATCTTCTTCAGAATTATTGACTTTTAATTTTACCTTGAATTTGACGTAAATGCAAGGTATAAAATACAGAATTTTATAAAGGTACAAAAATTAACATAATACTAGCTGCGTAGCCCGGCGTTGCACGGGCTGTAATGTAGTGAAGGCAGTTTGAGAAAACTACTCGCCACCAAGGCGGCTCGCCTTTAAAAAAATGAGGAAAGTTTAAACAGTTTACTCGCCGTCAAGGCGGCTCGCCTATACAGTAGCGAGGAAAGTTTCAATTCACTACTCGCCGCCAAATCGGCTCGCCTTTAAAGTACCAAGGAAAAGTTTAATAAACTACTCCCCGCTAAAGCGGCTCGCTAAAAAGCTTTCCTGCATCAAAGAATCAATCGAATTATTTGTACATGCTTCCTCAAAAATAAAGACGATGTCAAGTAGCGCATACTTAGCACTCTCCCTAAATTACAAATAAAATTCCTTTCCAAAAACAATTATTTCCAAACCGCTTTCTTCCGGTAAAATTAATTGCAAAATTCTAAACGAAAAAGTTCTTTTAATATCTGGATCGAAGCCAGAAAAAGTCCCTTCTAAAAACAGCAATTGCAATTTTATTTAAAAACACATTTTCAAAATGGTACCTGAGAAAAAATATGTCATTAATAATTAGAATAAAAACAATTGTTAGAACTTTGTTATAACACGTATTCAAAATGACAATGAAAAAAATAACACTCTTTCATTTTAAAAAGTTCAACTTAATTAACGTTTTAATTCAAAATCGCAACGGAAAGAAATAAATATCTTGGAATTTTAAATAGTTCAATAATTTAATTAACGTTTTAATTCAAAATGGCAACGGTAAGAAAAAATGTCTTGGAAGTTTAATCATTAATTAGGCTTAATCGCTTTAAATTTGACTACTTATTAATTAAACATTCGCTTTAAATTTGACTACTTATGGATCGCAGCTAGAAAAAGTCCCTTCTAAAAACAGCAATTGCAATTTTATTTAAAAACACATTTTCAAAATGGTACCTGAGAAAAAATATGTCTTTAATAATTAGAATAAAAACAATTGTTAGAACTTTGTTATAACACGTATTTAAAATGACAATGGAAAAAAATAACACTCTTTCATTTTAAAAAGTTCAATTTAATTAACGTTTTAATTTAGGGCCGAATTCAAGTGAAACACCATTGCAGTCGTTTCGAGGCGATCGCATATTGCAACCGCTACTGTAAGTCGAATTCAAGTGAATTCGTTTCACTTGAATCCAAATTTTGGAATTTGCGATTGCATTGGTGAGTTGCGATCGTCCGTGTTTCACTTGAATTCCTGCCTTAAAATCGCAACGGAAAGAAATAAATATCTTGGAATTTTAAATAGTTCAATAATTTAATTAACGTTTTAATTCAAAATGGCAACGGTAAGAAATAAATGTCTTGGAAGTTTAATCATTTATTAGGCTTAATCGCTTTAAATTACTTATTAATTGATATCTTCGCTAATTAAAATCGTATGATTATATAAATTGAAACTAATGAAGCCTGAAAAATTACCTATCTATCGGTACCTGGTTCGACTTTCAGTTCGTTGGCGTTCAGGAGAAAGAAGCGTGACATAGATAGATAGAAAGATACTCAGTTTTTAATATAAGTAGATAATTGATAGTGTATATAATTTTTGAAAAAATAATATAAGTGCCGCAAATCAAAAACCATTTATTTCCACAATCGATTCAAAGCCCCCAAAAATGGCGCAAATGTCCATAAGAAAATTCTACAGCATCGAAGGACCCCATTGCCAATTTTAACAAAGATCCGACCAAAACTGTCATTTTGTACTATAAAAAAATATGGGGTAGATCCCCATGAAGAGATGTACCTGCATAAGGACATTACAATCATTAAAATCATTCAAAAAAAAAAAAAACATGCAACTGTTCGAAAAAATCCTTGCGGGCCTGGATTCGATCTCATTCCATCAGGAACTTCAACCTGACACGCATAACCACTTGACCATCGGGTCGCTCACTGAAGTAAGGATTTACGATAACACATATTGTTTCAGTTCAGTAGACCAGATGTTATGTACGAACAAAAAAAAATTATGGGTGGACTACCCCTAACATTTAGGGGGATGAAAAATAGATGTTGGCCGATTCTCATAGATACTGGATAAGCACAAAAAATTTCATCAAAATCGGTCAAGCCGTTTCGGAGGAGTATGGCAACGAAAACTGTGACACGAGAATTTTATATATTAGATATATAAACCTTTACCATTACGCTGAAAATAAATTTGTAGCATATGATCCTCAGAGATTCACCTTCAGCTTCAAATTTTTCATTAAAAAAGATTCCATGTTAAAAAAAAAACTGTTTGGCATATACTGGGCGCATACTAAATCAAAAAAAAAAAGAGAGAGAGAGAGAAAGAGAAGCAATTCACACAAAGTACTATATAAAAGTGTTTAATAAACATTTTACATTCAAAGTTAAGGATTCAGTCAAGCATGTAAAATTCACAAACGGGGCAAACAGTTGAAAATAAATTTCACAAGGTGATCAAGTTAATGCACATTTTAGAATCTTTCGTGCAGGGCAATTGCAGTTGTATTCCAACCGAAAAGCATGCCACAACTGCTATGCTAAAATCAGACAAAGCAGAGCAGCACACCATTCAGTATTTTTTTGCACAGCGAAACATTCTGTTGAAGCCTCAACTTTTCAGGAGTTATCCAGATGAGTACAAGCATCTTTGAAGTTTGCAAGAGGACTCTTTAAAAAATGGAAGGGAAGGCGAGAGGAAATCAAAGAACAGCACTTTTCAATAATCTGCAGCCTACGAAACAATGTACACAGTAAAATGTTTTACAACGATTCAGGGGGGAAAAACAGGATGGTTATTTTGTTAAGCGTAAACGCTTGCAGCAAGTTCATAAACTGATAACATAATTTTAATATCAAATAACTGGCACTTGCATTCCATTATTCATTGATTACTTGAGGTTAAGACAGTGATTTCCAAGCTTTTTCATGTGAATCTCCATTTTTCCAAAAAAATTGTTCTTTCCATTTTCTTAATTATCCTACTTCATAAACGAAAACCTGGTGTTACAATTTATTTGGTTAAAAAACCACTCATTTTATATCCAGTAATTTTAATGCACCAAATCATATTCAGACATTGACGTATGAGAGAAAATTACATATAACAAGTCAAACAATGTAACTGGAAAATGAATGGTTCAAATTAGTGAAGTGCGGATATTGGGAAGAAATAAAGATCTGTATAGTGCTTCTATAGTAAGTTGACTTTCGAAACTGATGATGCTTTCCTCTTTTCCGGATAATAGGAAAGGGTTATTCGAGTTGAAATACTTCTGCAAAAGGACTACAAAAGTAACTCAACTGAATTCAGTGTCAATTACCCCTAAAAGAGGGAAACATTACATCGGAGGTCAACTTACCAGAGAAGCATTATATCTGTATCCATATCAAGTTTGTGGCAGAAGTTAAACAGATCTTTTAGTTGTAAAAATCTGATGACATATTTAAAATTCTACCAATGAGTAACTATAAAATATTAAATTGAATTTAGTTTTTTTATTTCATACATTATAAGGGATCATCTTTGAAATAAAATACTATTTTATGATACAGACTATATTTAAAGCTTTTTAAATTTGGAGTTGGAATTATTTTTCATTTAGTCTTTTCTAGGCATTTTTCAAAAAAGAAAAAAAATCTGTGTGCAAAAATGTTCCCGTTTGGCAATTTCTTTGATAGGGGCAAGTCAGACGAAACGAGCCAGGGCTGCATGCATGCCAGAAAAAAAGGGGAAATATTATTTATAGCTAGTCAAGTAGCTTTAGACTTTTGCTACTGTATGTACTGAAAAGGTAGAAATTTGTTACACATTTTATCATGATATAAATTCAGCACTGTCCCATTCCTCCACTCTCCCATTTGAACCAATTTTCTGTTAATCATATTTTTGATATTAATTTCGCTACACACAAATGATTTTTTAAAAAGATACTGTGAATTTAACCATACGGGAATAACCTCCACCACAAAGTAAGAAGTGTAAGAAAAGTAAAGACACAATCCAAACCAAGCATTATAAAAAAAAATAATATATTTTTACAGGTATGGGCGATTCTCTGTAAACTCGTCATTTTTCACACGAAATCTGTCCGGGCATGGTTTTTTGAAATGTTCGTATAATTATTTTACTATTGCTCAGAAAATGAATCTATTACTTTGGTTTGAAAGAGGGCCAATTGAAGCTTGTGTTTTTCTGATAAATTGTGATAGGGGGTAAGTCCCCCGCGTGGTATAACCAGGCAGGGGACTGTGCCAAGTGACTGTGTTTTTGCTCTTTGTTGCGTAATATCTTCAAAACTATTGGAGCATAATTAGTTACGAGACTACCTATAAAATTAGGCACAAATCGTGGACATAATAACTAACATGTTTCATAATTAAACTAATTGACATTAATAAAATCACTTCCCAGAGGACTGTTTTCGTAACGATCCTGATGCATACTTTCATCACAAATGTGGCTCTCAAACTAAACAAAGTATCGTTTCAGCACCGTTCTCGGCAATTTCAGCAAAATCACAATGATTGCTTTAAGTTTCATGTCAAAAAACATTTGCAAGAGTAACAGATTTTTTCTATTGGAGCTTTGAATTTGACTCAGGGGACTGTTTGAAAAATCTCCGGACAGAATTTACATGACAATTTTAAGTTTAAAAAATAAGTAATTAGACATTATGTCATGAAAAAATTATAGCTGCATTATTCTATTTTTAGATAATAATTGCCAAATTTATGTAGTGCTGATAGGATTTTTGGAATATTACCTTGAAGTGTTAGACAATACGATTGGGACAGCCAGGGGACTGTGTTTTTAGCACTTAGATAATTTCTAGAAAAAAAAATTAAATTGTTATTGCTCCAAATACAATTGGGCCACCGAGTATTAATACTTTACTCGTATTCAGAGTGATAATTATTTTATTACACTTTATTATTTTTAAAATACTCGGTCCGGACAGCAAATTACCAGTTTACAGAGAATCGCCCGTATAACAGATTCTTTTTTAAACATTAAAAATTTAAATGCAAAATATTGCACACACATCTCACAAATTTTTGTCCTGTCATGTAAATAGTTTAGAGATTCATGCTAAGCACTTGAGTTGAGTCAAACCAAAAAGCATGCCACCCTGTATTGCTAATAGTAGAAATAGACAAAACAGAGCAGCACACCATTCAGCATCGATTGTAAAGAACCAAATATTCCACTTCCAGGAGTCATATAGATGAACAGACAAGCAGGAGCAGCTTTAAAACAATTTCAACTTTTAAGTGGAAATCTAAGAGCAACCTTCAGGCATCTGTAATCTTCAAAGTAAGAAATCGATTCTATGCTAGAAATAAAATAAATCACAATTATTACATCAATAAGGACATAGGAATTCCACTGAAAAATGAAATGATTTCTACAAAGTAAAAATTAGACTCAGTAAATTTTCAGGACAATTCCAGAAGGGATGCAACACAAACCATCATGCTTTTAAAATCATGTTTTTGTGGACAAAATTTCAAAACTTACTTCATCTTTCAAGTTACACAGCAGTGACCTGATCCAGATCAGGGTCGCTACTTTGTCCACTTTCTGTAAAGTGTAGGATGGTGGGAAAATGACAAAATGAAAAATGTTTTTTTTTTTTTTTAACTTTTTCTCAATAGATGTTTAATAGAATTAATATGGGAGGATTATTATGTAATATTCATGATAAACAGTTAAAATTTTTAAATTAAGAGAAAAATTGGAGAGTAGAATTATCGTTTCTTTTCAGAGAGTTAAAAACTGTCCATCCTGATTTAAATTTCTGTATTTATTAAAGAAAATTTCCAGGACAATTGTCCAGATAAGCTAATGTAATACAGTTAGAACAGTCATGTGTGAAATGACAAAAGTCAAAACTTACTTTAACCTTTACATCCCAGTACAGTCGCCCAATTTCGACTGGGGTCACTCCTTTGTGAACTTTCTGTAAAAGTGCAGGATGGCAGAAAAAAATAAATATTGATTTACTGTGTTGCATGAATTAAATTATTGCTGCGATGCAATACAATTATCACTCCAGGTTAGCGGAATGAAGCAGTTTTTCTGCAGGTTCAGGTGACCTTATACTAGACTAGGTGGCCAAAAGTATCCGGACGCTTTCAAAAATTCAAATTTTTAAATATAGCTCCAGAAATAAGTGCTCAATTGTTCTTTAACTTTAGTCATACAAAATATAGGCTTCACCGAACATTTCCAAGTTGAAATTAAATTACCATTGCATTTGGGGGACAACAAGAAGGGGGATTGAAAGAAAAACCGCTTTTTGACCATAACTCTTCGAAAATATCTCGGAATAAGCTATAAATTTCAGTAATTAATTAGCATACTATGTATAATTACTGTACAAATTTTTATGAACGTATCACTCTTACTTCCGAAGATATGAAACATTTTTTAAAAAACGGCAATTTTATTTGAAGGGTTTTTTGCTCATAACACGCAGAGTTTTTAATCAAACCTTATCAACACTTCAAGAAAGTTGACAACATACAAGAGAAAAAACATACTAAAACGGTAAATAAAAATATTAAAAATCTGATGAGATATGAACGTTAAAAGGAAATAATTTTTCACGGCGCATGCGCGAACGACAGAAATTTATAACTACAAAAATATTGTAGCCTGGTTTATACTGCATCTTATAAAAAAAGTTCCAGCTGAATATCGTAAAAATTGAAAAAGATATCAGCGTTCTAGTGAGCTATAATTCATTCATTCGCAGACAATACATAAATGGCAAGGGGTTCTCCACAAATAGTGTAGTGATATTTGAGCATTTTCTTCAATGTTAAATTGTATACAGTTTGAAAATTTATATTCGGCATAGAAGTCACATTTCGCCCATTCGGCCAAAAAGACCTTATACGTAGCTGGCCAAAAGTATCCGGACACCCCTGAAACGTTGGTTTTGAACGAAGACGCAATAACCTTTAATTTAAAAATAGCTTTTTGTGGACAGACCCTCACTTTTTATGTATTGTCTGCGAATGAATGAAATACAGCTCACTAGATCGCTGATATCTTTTTCAATTTTCATGATATTCAACTGAAACTTTTTTTATAAGATGAAGTATAAATCAGGGTACAATATTTTTGTAGTTATAAATTTCTGTCGTTCGCGCATGCGCCGTGAAAAAAAATTTCCTTTTAACGTTCATATCTCATCGGATTTTTAATATTTTTATTTACCGTTTTAGTATGTTCTTTCTCTTGTATTTTGTCATTTTTCCTGAAGTTTTGATAAGGTCTGATCAAAAACTCTGCATGTTATGAGCAAAAACCCTTCAAATAAAATTGCCGTTTTTTAAAAAATGTTTCATATTTTCGGAAGTAAGAGTCGTACGCTCATAAAAATTTGTACAGTAGTTATACATAGTATGCTAATTAATTACTGAAATTTATAGCTTATTCTGAGCTATTTTCGAAGAGTTATGGTCAAAAAGCGGTTTTTCTTTCAACCCCCCTTCTTGTCGTCCCCAAATACAAGGGTAATTTAATTTCAACTTGGAAATGTTCGGTAAAGCCTATATTTTGTATGACCAAAGTTAAAGAACAATTGGATGGTGTTATGCAAAAACGACTCAACCCACAAAAACCTGATTTTAAGATAATGGACTTTAAAGTCAACAAACTCTGGCAAATCATGAGCTCTAGATCAATACACCAATGATATGTTACCATGAACGCAATATTTAAACTTATTCTCTCATGTGTTTTTCAATAAAAAATTTCAAGTGTTTTTATATAAAAAAATAAAAATGTTGGATGAATGCTTTTTGCTTTATAGGTTATTAAGGAATGGAGGGTTAAAAAAAATAAGGTAACCCACACTATTAATGATGAATCATGTGTTTTATTGATAAAAAAAAATGCTGTATAAAAATCAGTCTTTCAGAAATAATTAAAATTGTTTAAAAGATATTAATCCTCATCTTCATCAATGTCAAAGTCCACATTTCAAACTCCAAAACCATCAACATCATCTGAAAATTCCCCCTGTTGACAAGTTCTCAAGAAATTATAAAAATATTTTAAGTCTTGTCGTACTAGCTTCAAAATTTCTTTGAGGTCTTTGATCTTTTCTTTTGACAGTGGTTTACCCGTTGGCCATAAGGAATCCAACTGTATATCTTTAAACGACTTGTGTTGTCGACCTTTCTTCTTTTTTTCTATATATATTATCAGCACATTTCCTTCTGTTGTGTTAGTTTTCATGTAGAGCTTAAAGGGCCCACTTTTCAAAATTTTGATGTCATGGGTCTTCAGCCAACTCACTTAATCTATGTTTGAATCTATTTTTCTGTTTGTAGTATTTTCCAATAATTTGTGAATTGAAACCATTTCTTGTTTTTCTATTTTGTTAACAACAAATTTATTTTTCCTCCTACACTCCTTCATAACATTAATGTAGTCTACGTCTGTGTATAGGCGCTGTTGGATTTTTAAAGAGTGCTCAACATCTCCAAACTCAATCGTTAGGCAGAAAGCTGTGTCCCGAAAGCAAGAATCTTAGAGTGATGGATTCAAGAGAAGGATGGTTATGCAATGTGTGCATCATTAATAGTGCTAGGTTGATACTGCGGTTTTGACCACCGCATGAATCGGACCATAGAATCAAGTGCTTGACAGGTGGATTTACATGTTCTATTATATATTTTCTTAGACAAGATCCCACCTCTTGGGCTCCTCTCCCAGCTTCATTTTCAAGCCAAACATTGAAGATACCCTTTCCTGTGCTACCAACGTGGATGCCAAGGTTGTAGAAATTTAATTGCCGTTTATAATACACAATACCAGTTGGCAGTTTAGGTAATGGATGGTTTTTTTGCAGATCAAATGTTAAAGTTTCCAGTTCAATGTTCTCTTTAGCAGATTCAAGATCTTTTTTCATTTGATCCCTCAAAGTCTCTGCTTCTTGAGTTAGGTTGGAATGCTCTTCTCTTAGAGAATCCACCACCTCGCCTGTAAGGCATTTAATTTGTGCATTGAACTTATCACACTTCAAACAGGTGTCCTTTTTAGGTTTCTGGAAACATAAATTGAAATTGGCATTGAAATGCTTTTTGTAGGTAGAAAAACTTACTGGAAGCTCATTCTCTTTCATAGTGTTCTCATACAATTTGTACATTTTTTGCAAGTTCAGTTATGCACCCAGATAATGTGATTGTGTATCACGTCTGCAGTAATGATATATGTACCTTGGAAATGAATTAATATGATCCGTAACTTTCTTCATTTTATTATCAGGAATTTTGTTTAATCTGAATCGTTCACTTAAACGAATAGTTTTGCCCATTCCTAGTGGGTATGTGGGTTGATACAGTTGGTTGAGTGTTTGTTACAAAATAGCTTACAAACATCACATAGTTGGATGAGTGTTTTGCAGCTTCACTTAGTGGTTGAATGTTTTTTACTTAATGGTATATTGAAGATTCAAGGATTGTGGGTTAAAATGTTATCTGTATTAGTCCTTGAAACGTTAATAGGGCTTAAATAATTTTTGCTTAATGTAGAAGGCAACATATTTTACCATCAGAGTTGGATAACTCATTTTTTTATGTTTTGTGGGTTAACTCCTTTTTGCATAATACCATCCAATTTTAGACTCGTTGATAGTTTCTTCCTTTTTTTTTCAGTTTATTTTATGGAGCATTTACTTAAGAAAATTAGGTGAAGTTCCGTAATGGAAACATTACCTTATTTCATAAGCACACTTACACTAAAAAGAATAAAATAAAATAATTTTGGAAAAAAATAGAACCGACTTCAGTTGGAAATTGCTCTAAAAAGTAAAAAATAATTTTTTTTCTTTGAACACCATCGAAACTACTTTTAAACATAAGTTTTGAAGTCGGCGCAAAAACGATAGGTCAAATGATATTTAACCATATTTTTCCAACAATTTTCGCAGAAACCATTGAAAATTAAAAGCAGAATATTTGTACCATTACACGAATGTGTGGTAATGAATGAAATGTATGCGAATGCTTTTAAAGAACCTGGATCCATTAAAATGTATATAGTTGAATTATAGCTGCGTATGATTCTATACATTGTTTTTGCGCCGACTTCAAAACTTATGTTTCAAAGTAGTTTCGATGGTGTTCAAAGAAAAAAATTATTTTTTACTTTTTAGAGCAATTTCCAACTGAAGTCAGTTCTATTTTTT
Organism: Uloborus plumipes; assembly: GCA_038373865.1. Taxonomy (NCBI): domain Eukaryota; kingdom Metazoa; phylum Arthropoda; class Arachnida; order Araneae; family Uloboridae; genus Uloborus; species Uloborus plumipes. The sequence continues at coordinate 19,444 of JAXGGA010008295.1, forward strand.
TCCAAAATTATTTTATTATCTTTAAAAATGTCTTTGAATGAATTTATCGCATTGAAGAGTTCTAAGCCATCGATGTCTTTTATAATAATTCCATCTTCCTATACTTGCAACTTAATATCTAGGTCCATGTCGGCTTTCCTGAGATCATCAATAGATATGTCATTAAACTCATACAGGAAGCAGAATATTGAGTAGCACTCGGATAGTAAGATAAATCTTTCATTTACAGAAGAGATTGCATGATCATGAATAGAAAAATAACAAGAAGTTCTGTCAAGAACTAAACGAGCCTACTTCCCGTACATCGACATCGGCATTCTCGCATCTGATCATTATTCTCTTGATTATCTGAAACTGAAAATTATGTCAAACATACCTTTTTAGCACATAGAGCTGATTTCGAAAAGCAAAATATACCCCTCTCATCAGATGAAATAGACACGTAAAAAGTAATTAACGAATAAATAAAGCTTTGTCGCACCTTTTAAAGAGTGCAACTGTTACAGTTCCTACGTAGAAAAAATCCTCCATTGTTTTCAAAAAAAAATAATAATAAAAAAATAAATAAATAAATAAATAAAAGTACAAAGAGCATCAAAACGTATTTTATCAAAGAAAGGAAAAAAAAAAGAAAAAAAAAACTCGTCCGTTAATAAAATGTCTCGAATTTCACTTTTAATCGGTTGCCAGTTGTTAAATATAAATAAAGAATAAAATGTTCGCGTGAATGAAAAATTTTTGTTACAAAAAAATCGTCTGCCAAAAAAAAATAATAATAATAATAATAAATAAATAAAATAAAACAAATGAATAAATAAACAAAAAATCGTCTGCACAGTCAGTCATTTTTTTCTGAGCCTGCATTTCCGCCACGTTTGCGGAGTTGGAGTCGGAATCAAAGTCCTCACAGAAGATTACTCAGAAAAGTACTTTACAAACACTATTTATCAAAACCATTTTCTTACAAATTTAGTTTGAAGGAAATCCGACTTTAAGTTCAGAATCAACATTCAACTTAAATTCCCCGTAGACGCTAATGTTAATTTTTTTTCTGAACGGTTCAATGTTGAACGAAAAATGGGTCAAATCAAAAAGCGAAATATGGGAATGTATGGGAAAGCCTCTCCGAGATCTTTCAAACAAGAAAAAAAAGTTTATTACATTCAGACGGTTCACTCAAAAGTTATTAGGGGTGACAGATTGTTTGAACGGTTCAATGTGGAACGAAAAATTGTTCGAATCGAAAATGTAGATACGGGAATGAAGTATCCTTGAAAAGATCTTTCGAACAAAAAAAAGTTTGTTCAAATCGGACTGTTCACTCAAAAGTTAGCATCGCGGGACAGGTTGTTTGAACGGTTCAAAGTTGAACCAAAAATTGTTCAAATCGAAAAATCAAATATGGGAATGAGCTGTACTTGCCGAGATCTTTCCAACAAAAAAAAGTTTGTCCAAATCGGAATGTTCATTCAAAAGTTATTAGGGGGGGACAGACAGACCGACCGACCGACCGACCGACACACAAATTCCCCATCTCAATACCATACTTTCAAATTTTTAATTTTTCGATATTCAATTTATCTTTTTATTTTTTTAACTTGGCGATATTTTTTGGACTTGGCGATATTTTTTAGATGCATTTAGCTACTTTTAATACTTTTTTCGTCTTTCTTTTGCTTTTAAAGGGAAAGTAGGCTAAAAAGCATTCTTGAACTGCTGGAAAGGGTTTGAGATTGGTTCATCGCAGCCCTCGTAATCGAATAAACGGACCTTTTCCTGAGCTTCAAGATGGGAAATTCGGGATCAATGCCTAAATCTTTAGCATGTATTGTTGCTGAGTCGACAATTTTTTTAAAATTATCGTCAGATGTCTGGGAAACTAAATAGTTTTTAAGATTACCTAGGGCTTCAATGCATTCCCCGATGTTTAATTTAGGATTTTGAAGCATTTTACTCAATACGTTAATTCTTGATAACAAATTATGCCAAATTAAATTGAACACAAAAATTTAAACCTTTCAAGACTTTTAATTATTGATACAGCACCTAATTTGTCTTCGTGTCTCTGGTGGTATCTTCAATTAAAGCATTTAAAGCAGCAAATATATTTTTTAGGTCTTGTTTTAAAGGTTTAATAGCATTGATACGACTCTCCCATCTTGTTTCACTTAACGGTTTTCAAGTTAGACCTTTCACATGTTTTTAAGTAAATCCCATCGACATGGGGAAGCAGAAACGTAATTATACACCTCTTGCGGCTCTACCTTGTACCAACTCGAAAAAAACAGAAATTTCACCACTGGAGCTGGCAACGTCATTAACGACGAGATTCAATGTATGAGATGCACATGGCACGTATAATGCTCCAGGATTGATATCGAGTAGCCGTTTCTGAAGTCCTATATTTTCCCCCTTCATATTGGACCCATTGTAATAACCCTCACCCTTTATGTCTTGAACCTCGAGCTGCAAACTGGATAATAACGTCTCCAATAGAAAATTATACAGATTTTCTCCAATAACATTTGTTACGGGAAAAACTCAAGAAAAAATTCAAAGATTTCTACCTTACCACAGGGCCGTCATTTCAAGTTTTTCCAGAGGGGAGGGGGGGCAAAGGGTCCAAACACAATGAAATTTCAGCGGAAAACATGAAAAACCACGCCCATTTTTTGTAAATACATTGATTTCTTAAAGTCAGGGGGGGATTGCCCCCCCCCCCCGCCCCCCTAAATGACGGGCCTGCTTTACCAACAGTAGTGCTCACACATCTGATTACGAATGGAATTTGCTCTGTGTGACAAATATCAAGTGTGCAGTCGAGAATTATAGCGTAATATTTAGCTTTTTTTACAACGCATGTTAGGAGGACAGTAATGACTTGATGGAGTAAGATTCTGAAACGAGCATAAGAACTCTATAATTTGTTTACCGTTTAAATTTAATCAAGAACTTTTTTTAAAGTCCTTATAATAAATTGTTCATTAAACATTCCTAGAATTTAAAGTCACTTAACAAGGGTGTCTAAAAAGGGGGCGGACAGCATTTTGGGTAATCAGGAGGGTCAATTACCCACCCTTGGATATTGGAAACAATGTAATTATACACTTTTGTATGTATTTTGTTGTTTCCCCTATAAAATGCATTGCGGATGACACCGTTTGCTTCTCTCCTCTCCCAGAGCATTTTCAGATGATGAGCGTAAAAAGACACCTATACTCGACTGCAACCTTTCCTGACAAAAACATCGTGACGTCAGCGTGACGTTAGCCTATGAAAAACAAGCTAGATAAAACGTCAGTCACAGCCTACTTGGCGAATTAGAGGAGATCGCTAACTGCTTGTGAGCTCTCATTGGCTTCTCCCGTAATGACGTTGAGTGTCAAGTTAAGTTGCTCTCTAGTATAGCTAAAGCTAAGTTTTTTCAGGGTGTATATGGGGAGATGGCCATGGGTTTTTGAAAAAGAGAAGTTTTTTTTTTTTTTTTTGGTGTTGTAACCTTCATAGTGGTATTGCGAAGGTAAGCCAACTCAATCAAACGCTAATGACTTTGCCTTTTTCAAAAATTGACAACTTCAAAATCTGCACAAAATATTGAAGCAAACGTCAATAAATCACATTTTAATATATTTTTTCTCTTTTTGTTTAAAATATTTTATATTTTGGAGGATGGTGGCGTGGTGGGGGCAGATGCGCTCTCCCTAGCTTCCATTTGGACAGGCCCATGTCACTAAAACAAATCTATCAACAATGTAATCATCGAAGCTGATTTTTATTTTTCAGTATAATTTGATTGTCTGTGTGGGGCTAATTTAGGTAAACCTTGTACTTTTTTTTCAAAAAATTTTTAATGCATCGCTTTTACGTACACCAGATAGAAAAAGTTACAGTCCCTGTCCTTTCAACCCAAACAAAGAAAACGAAGATTAAATCAAATATTTTTGAGAGAAAAAAAGAAACTGACTTCGAAACAGCTGCTGAAAATTGCTCTAAAATATCCATCCATATCACTTTTAAATACTACCAGTATTCAGTGAGAGAAACATGATGCATCAATTTGTTTAAAAAAAATAGCTAAATAAATTTGTGAAGAATCATGTCATCTTTTTTTTTTTTTTTTAACTTGGCTGCACATTTTTAAATGTAGCTGTGTTTTTATTTTCTACCCTCCTCCTCCGCTCCCAGACTCTTCCTTTCTATGTGGCTGGCTGATCGGCCGCCCCAGGTAGCGGAGTCGTGGTGTTGAATTGACCTATCGTTTTAGCTCTTGTCTTGAAGAATATGTATTACCGAAGGGTTTAATAGCTTCAGTTTCTGGGGTTTGCTGTCTTGGGAAAAGTGGCTGCTTCTCCGCTCTGCAAGTACATAGTCTGAGTTAAAGATCAGTGCACAGATAGTGCGGGAAAAAAACGACGTGAAAAAAGTTCGAGGATAGGCTCCTCATCATTTTTTTTCTTCTGGCAATTTTTATTTAGTTATTTGTTCGGGAAGTATTCGGGAATGCTTGATTTTATTTTTTTCGAAAAACTTTCTTTAGAAAAAAAATACTACATGCGGTCTGCGGTCGCCCCTTGCTTTGGCTGCCCTCGTGCGGTGCACGAGCTGCACACCTGCTAGGATCGGCCCTGCCATCACTAAATGACGGCAAATTCACCATTGAATCTGTATCAATGAATCATGGTGCAATAATGACCTCCATTTTTTAGGATTTAATTGTGATTCCATAATAACATAGCTATAATACATTAGTTTAATTATTTAAAATGCAGTATGTATACCTTGTAACAAAAGCAAGCATTTGATAAAAAAAAAAAAAACAACAACAAAAGAACTGAAAAAAAGAGGAAAAGGGAAAGACTTTATTTTGGCATCAATCAATACATAAATGTGTATTTAATAACAAAAAATGAGAACAATCAGATTCAAACTTAAAAGAGAAGTATTAGAACACTTCACATATTGAAAATTCCCGCTCCTAAGCCTACAAAGACAAATATGGTTTTGACTGTTCAGTATCGAATTTCAATCCAAAGTGCTCAACTTTGAAAATAAAATTAGTTATGCTACTTTAAGTAACATGCACTTTTTAAGCATATAGAATGATGATAAAATGGTTTTGTGCAATTTACGATCTGTAGATTACATACATTAGGGATACCCAATGGATCAAACGCGACTTGTTAACAGTTAAATCATATTAGAAGAAAACTAACATTAACGTCAATTGATCACTGCTTTAAATATTTTAATACCTAAAAAAAAACCCACCTCGTAACATACACTACCAATCTCTACTTGCTTAACATAGTAGTTATTAATTGTGATTAAACAAAAATAATACACAATAATTGTTCGTTTTTACCTGTATTCAATACCCAAACACAAAATGAATGCATGTAAAAGGTGAATGAGCAGATTCAAATGACTTAAATTACAAGAACAACGAACATCAAAAATGAAACATAAGTTTCACTAATTTTTAATAATGACATGGATAACAAATATAAAATTCTTACCTTGCGAAGTTGATCTTCAACGTGGGATTCGTTTAATTAATAAACAAAATAATCAAAAAGCATCAATAATTTCCCCGAAATCGAAGTAATAGTAAATGACAACAATGCGCAATTATAAAAGCAGCTGAAAAAAATGGCTTCCTTCCGGAAAAGAGCACGAAAGCATTATTTAACTGACGCCAATTCTAAAAGCTAACGCCAAATGTCGGTTACATCAAAGGATGGACAATTCCTTTGGACTGCCGCGTTGCGCTATTGTTCTCTCGGTCAGTCTTTCCGATTTTGTGAAACCCACAAAATAACAGTCAAACCACAAACAAAAAGATTACAGAGCGAATCATCGGTAAGAAAAGCAGACGACGTTTCCTGTATCATGGCTGCCTGCGATCCTTAAGCGGCTAGCCAGACGCGCCGGAGAACAAAGGAAATCTCGTACAAGGCGAAGTTGTCGTTGTCGCCGCTTGTGGCGCTGATCTCCTAGGGTTGGTTTGCGCGTATTTCTGTTATAACAATCTGGACTTCGCTTTGCTTTTCATTGAAAACCGCATTATTTCTTTCAAGAGATTTTTCTGTTCATGCATTATTCATCGAAACACATCCCAGGATACTTGATTGCACATTAATTTCATGCGTTCTTTTTTTTTTTTTGTGAATGTTGTTTTAGAGTGTCTATTGCAAAGTATTGACGAAAATCATTTTCATTCTTTTCGCAGGCACTTTTTTTTTTGTATTTTAGTTTGCAATTTAATTCACAACTGGTACTGGCGCTATAAGAGCGTTGGTGTGCTCATTATCTTCACTTAAAAATAATCTGAATCTCTGAAATGTTTAAATTCATTCATACATTCATTATTTTATTTTATTAAACTTTTTTTTTAATGTTTTCTTTATTTATTTTTTGAGATTCGTTAATTTTCTGTCAAATACAAAATTTTAATAGGAAAGCAATTTGAGTAGATTGGGGGGAAAAAAGAATTATTTGGCTGAGCTGCACATGCTAAGATCTCAATATCTGTCCTTCTTTCTTTTATTTTCCCTTCGTTCTCGGGCTATTTTCGTGGCACAAGGTTTTTCACTGGTTATTGCTTTCATTTTTATATTGCATGATTATTTGAATATATTTCATCCTAAAAAAATAATAAATAAATAAAAAATAAATAAAATAAAATTTTCTTAAACATATGAGGAATTAAAATATAGAAGCGCCGAAGAAAACGTAAAAGTTCAATTAAAATGCAGTTAGATGCAGGCCCGTCCTTCCGAATGGGGGGGTGGAATTCCGAATTGGGGTGGGTCAATTAAAATACTGGGGGGGACTGTATTCGTGGTTCGTTCTGTAAAATACAGTCCCCCCAGGGGGGACTGTATTTTAATTGACCCCCTCTGACCCCCCAATTCGGAATTCCCCCCATTCGGGGGAGGGGGTCAATTAAAATACAGTTTAATTGACCCCCCACCCCGAAGGGGGGGAATTCTGAATTGGATGAGGGGGTCAATTAAAATACAGTCCCTCCCTGGCGGGGGGACTGTATTCGTGGTTCGTTCTGTAAAATACAGTCCTCTCAGGGGGACTGTATTTTAATTGATTCCCCCTCTGACCCCCCCTCTCAGGGTCGGACTGGCCATGTGGGCGTTCGGGCAAATGCCCGGTGTGCCACTCTGAAAAGCGCCGGTCGACAATCGCCGTGGTTTTTTTTTTTTTTTTTTTTTTTTTTTTTTTTTTTTTTTTTACGGCAAGCTATTTTGCATTAATTTTTGTTCGTTGAAAAATATAGTTTTTTTATTGTCGACTTGAATTACATCGAACATTATCCACACCAGGCGCGGAATCTTTGGGCCCTTTAAGCCCCTTCCAACCGAAGGAAGGCGCCTATGTGCGCCTATGTAAAACGCCAATACTGCTTCAAGCTTCGGCGCCCCTGAGCGGGCTTTCCAAAGCTGCAAGGGGCGCGCACCGAAGGCGCCTCCTTCTCACAGTCCAATGACTACTAGACGCTCTCTGTGCTTAAATCGCCAATACTGCTTCAAGCTTCGGCGCCCCTGAGCAGGCGCTCCCAAAGCTGCAAGGGGCGCTCGCCGAAGGCGCCTCCTTCTCACAGTCAAAAGACTACTAGGCGCTCTCTGTGCTTAAAACGTCTACACTGCTTCAAGTTTCGGCCCCCCTTTCTCACTAACCGAAGGCTCCTACGCGCTCTCCGTACTTAAAACGCTCTCTGTGCTTAAATTGCCAATACTGCTTCAAGCTTCGGCGCCCCTGAGCAGGCGCTTCCAAAGCTTCAAGGGGCGCGCGCCGAAGGCGCCTCCTTCTCACGGTCCAAAGACTACTAGGCGCTCTCTGTGCTTTAATCGCCTATTCTGCTTCAAGCTTCGGCGCCCCGGAGCAGGCGCTTCCAAAACTGTGCAAGGGCGCGCACCAAAGGCGCCTCCTTCTCACAGTCCAAAGACTACTAGGCACCGAAGGCGCCTCCTTCTCACAGTCCAAAGACTACTAGGCGGCTAGGCGCTCTCTGTGCTTAAATCGCCTATACTGCTTCAAGCTTCGGAGCCCCTGAGCAGGCGCTTCCAAAGCTGCAAGGGCGCGCACCGAAGGCGCCTCCTTCTCACAGTCCAAAGACTACTAGGCGCTTTCCGTGCTTAAATCGCCAATACTGCTTCAAGCTTCGGCGCTTCTTCTCACTAACCGAAGGCAACTATGCGCTCACCGTACTTAAAACGCCAATACTGCTTCAAAATATGTAACATGTTTAGTTTTTAATAAATGTCCCTGGGGTCCCAAAACCGATAAACCATTCAAACGGTAGGTGTGGGGGACCTCAGGGTGTCAAATGTCAAAATACTGCTTCAAACTACATACAGTGAACTGTATACGCCGCCTCATTTATGCGCTTTTTTCACTTACGTGTCGATTTTAAATGGTCCCAGCACATTCCATAGCAAAATAATAATAGCATCATTCATTTATGCGTTGCTCTAAAGATAAATATTTCACTTATACGCCGAATTTTCATTAAAATGTAAAAAATTTAATTTATTTTCCTTAAAAAATAAGCATTTTTCTTCACTTTCCTCTTTACTCTTTCGCCTTTATTGCTCACGAAAACATTTTTTCCGCATGAACTAGAGTTCGAAGAGGGACAATTATCTATTATGCATCGTTTTGAAGGGAACAGTTTGTAATTAGGTATGCTAGAATTTTTGTTTTCTCTTTATCATTGTAGTTACGTTACAGTAATTGCCAAACCGTGGTAATATGTCCCGTTTTTATAGAAATATTCTTATTCATTCTCACATTAGAAACTATGTTGCGTTTTAGTCCATTAAACAGGCTTGTTCACCTATACGTCTCATTCACTTATGCGCCTTTTTTTGTTGGTCCCTTGGGCCGGCGTATTGTGAGAGTTCACTGTAGACACACTCTGAGTGTTAACACTCAAACACTCAGAAATAATTTTACTAAAAAATAAGTTGGTAAAAGAACATTTACAAGCACAGCCAAAAAAATTACGTCACTCAATCCCCCCCCCCCCAGGCTTTAACCTAATCTGAGTAAGCAAAAAATATTTCTCGCTCCCCCAATCGCATCAATTATTGTTAACTGCTGGCTTTCGTTTAATGAAACCTGGTTTTTTTGTTTTGCGCTAGTGCTACTATTATTTTTAAGTTGTTTTTGTTTTGCAAAATGCGATTTAAATAGTGTTTTCAATTACATTTCAAACAGTGGCGTACATAGCACCCCCGGGGAGTGCACGACGTTTGAGCGCTCAGGATCCAGAAAAACAGCACGATAAACTAACTACATGGGTAAAATATTTTTTATTGTTTAATACTGGGTGGGGGCGAACTTACAAATCTTGCCGGGGAGAGTTGGAGCATCTAAGTTTACGTACGCTATACGCTTCGAGCATATACATTAGTGAATAATTTATTTTTTATAGCAAAAGAGCATGAGCGTGACACAAAACTGTGTTGGTTTTGAAAACGAAGTATTAAAGTCTTTCCTTTTAAAGAAAAGATATTTGTAAATTAATTATTTGCATTTACTAAGTTGTCAACCTGTATGGAATAGGGTGCGTGCGCGTACTCTTAAGAAGCACAATATATGCAACTTATTAGTTTTCCTTCTAAATTTAGGGGGAATATTTCGAAATTTGGACTTTATTGGACTTTATTTATCTACATTTTTTTTCTTTAATTATAATGTTTTATTATTTATATATCTTTTTTTCTTTTTCATTTAGTTTTTGTTTTTTTTATATTTTATTTATTTTTTTTTTCATTTATTTTTTTCATTTATTTTATTTATTTATTTTTCCCATTACCTTTATGTAAACAGTTTCCTTATATTTTTATTTTAATTTATTATTAACCAAAATTATTTTTCTTGTGTATATACCAAATTGAATGTTTACCGATGTGGGTGGTTGTTTTGAAAATTTTCACATACGTCATCCCGTAATTTGTTAAATTTAACGTTGTTGAATATGTACAAAGGGATGGAGTATTTTTGAAAAAAAAAAAAAAATAGTAAGCAGGAGCAGAAAACTTCGAAAACAGTTTTTTCTTTCTTTCTCCCCACTCCGTTAAAGATCGGACGATTGTGTACGAAAACAAAATATCCCCCACGGGTAAAAAGGGGTGGTCGTCTGTCTCACTATTTTCGCCCTTCGTATAGGAATACCGCCCAGGGCCGTACGAAGATGTTCCCGTCGTTTAAAACAGAATCAAATCCAATACTCATGATAGAGTGCATATGGAAGAAATATTTTACTATAATTTCAAGATTTGCTTTAAAATTAAAAATAAAATGTTCTGAAATAATTTTTACACCTTCTACTGTGAACAAAAATGAAAGTTTTTTTTTTTTTTTTTTCATTTTAGAAAACACCTCAAAACCGCTTAAAAGAATACCGCTGCGCCGGTTCCAACAAATATTATTCGATCTGGATCTTATTTCCATTAGACTTTATATTCGCGGATCTTCTGCCTTTTGGATCTTCTCGCCGGAAGATCTTTTGGGACCGTGGACCTTTTGGTTTTGAACCTTGTAGCCGACATTCATTTGATTAAGTGGGGAAATTTTCTTTCCCCACTTTTCCAAGCTACGTTAACATTTGTCATTGGTTAAAAGTTTGAAAATAAGCTAAGTAAAATAAACAACAAAATAGTGTACTAATTAAGTTTTTTTTTCGTATTAAAATTAGAGAAATGGAATTTTCAGCTTGAGTTATTAAATCTTAGCACTTTTTTTAATACATTTTTTGAAAAGATCCATAATTGTGGATTGCTTGCTCAAGGTCTTTTGGAACATATTTTCGCTTGGAGTAGAAAATATCAGAAAAGAAAAAAAGCTGTTTAGACTTCCAACTCACATTTTCCTTCCCGCACACTATGGGAGGTCTTTGCCACTTATCCTAATGACCCATTGTAGGAAAGACGAAGACGGGACAGAGAACCAGAGAAGGCCTTAGGGATCAGCCACTTCCTTTCTCCAGGACTAGGCTCACATTGCAACGTAGATCCTTATGAGCAATTGAACAACATCTGTTTTTTGTTCCTCAGCAATACTGATAATTGCCCCGCTCCAGCTGATAACGATGTTGTACAATGTAAAAGTACTTCTTTCTCCAAGGCTCTTTCTCAGAATGCACCTTTGATTGATTTTTATTGCCCCCTGTCTACAGTGCCAGCAGATTCCCATTTTATTGAACTTATTGCTTAAAGCCCTTCCGCATCTGACATCTTGGACTGGAACTGGGAACCATGATCTTGCTGGAAATCAATGCTTTTTTACAACCACTTAAGGTGGACAAGGGCGGACAAAGGGGGAGCGCTGGGGGTATTTGTCAGGATGGTAATTAGACTCCGGCGCCGTGTTCAGTGTGCATAGAAAATGTTTCACTTTAGCTCTTTGACTGACACGACGAGGATTTGAGGGCATTAGCTTTCCTAAAATTTTCCGCAAATGCGTTTCTGAGGATTGTATTTAAACTTTTTCTTCAGCAATTATTTGGATGCATTTCAAAATGTAAGTAAAATAATGATAAATACATACATATATGTATAAATATATTGATTTACTGCCATAATTTATTGTAATTATTTATTTGTACTATCTTGTTAACAGAATGCTATGTTAAGATTTGCTGGCTATCTTTTTTTTTTTTTTTGATATTGTAAAACTATACCAGTCACTAATCCTTCACAAAAAATATATTCAATAAATAAATAAATAAATAAAAATGATAATTATAATTTTTTTTTTGTTTATGATTTCATTTATGAGAATCCAAAAAAAAACTTTATTTTGTTTAGTTTAAAAATTTTTAATTTAAAATTAATAAAAAGTTGCGCAACAGACACATGCTACAAAAAATTTTCAATTCAAATTTAAAAAATAGTTAGGTCTCTCACGGGTGAGGTCTAAAGTTATACAAAAGATCACTCTTTCTCTCTCTATATATATATTTTTTTATGAAGTATTTTTTTTTCCTCCCAAGCTGACTGAGGTAAAAACGAAGTTGATTTTTTTTTTTTGAAACATTTGTTTCTTTGTTTCTATGCAATCCTGCAAATTTTTCAAAAGCAAAGATCTTTTAAAGTTAAATCTTCCATCGCAAATAAATTATTTACTGTCACTACACATCTGACGGTATTCCTGCTAAATCTTATGTAAAAGGACATCCTGAATCCAAACATGATAACCGTTCCCCCCACGTTTTGAAAATAAACCCTTTTTTTTCACTATTCCACAGTTTCCAGGGTATTGTTTTTATTTAAAGAAGAACGGAGTATATATATATTAACCATAACATTTTTCTGAATAGCCAGAAATGTAAAAATTTCAAAAAGATGAAAAAAAAAAAAAAATTAGCCATTCAGAAGACTCTTGGAGGATGCTCTAAAATATTCCCAAAATTATCGGAAACTTTTTTTATCTGTATTTTTTTGCATTCATTTTTTTTTTTTTTCACTTTTTTTCTTTGTAAAACTAAGTATCGGTCTCACTCGTAAAAGGCCCGTATCCGAAAAAATGTTAGCGTAGTAAAATATTTAAAATAATAATAATAATGAAAATCTTGGAAGCGTCACACGTTGCATACAAATCGCATCACAACCACAAGTCTACCCCCCCCCCCCGCCTGTCTCTCTTCTTGCCAGAAATGTTTTTGAACTGAACATCTGTATAGCCCTTCGGAAGATTATCAACGGTTTGTGTAATGCTCTCCACTTGTGTAATGCTCTCCTGACTGTAGAAAAGGGAAAATAAATAAATAGGTAAAAGTAGAAAATAGGTAAAATAGGTAGGTTGATGAGGGGAAATCGGTTTTTATATTTGGATTCAGCAATTCATTTTACATCAGAACCAGCAGGAACGGTGTCAAAAGTAGTTTTCATGTCGCGCAGTGTAATTAATTTGTTCATAATGAAAAAGTTCAACTTGAAATATTCCGTACTTTTGAGTACTATGCGAGAAGCTGAAATACTGCATACGGGCAAAACTTTTTTTTACTCGACTTCATTGTTTGTATCAGTCAACTTGATTTTTTTTCTTCTCTCTTTTTTTAAATTTCTATAAATAAGGGAGGAAAAAAAGACTAAAGCATAAAAGACCATATTTGGTAATGTTACGAGTAATAGAGGTTGGAATGCATCCCCAACCCAGTTCATTTTTCGAAATTGAAACTTTAAAAATGCTGTTGATACCTGATTCAGGGGGGGGGGTTGACGAATCTTCCCCGGAAATGTTCAAAATAGTAGCTCTAAAAACCAAAGACGGATGCAGCTTCTGGTTAAGGAGGGGGTCATTTCCGGAAAGGGGGTGGGGGCAAAATGCAATTTTTGTGCGAAAATGGGGGTATTTGGTAATTTTTTCGTAATATTAGTTGCAAAAAATGCAGTTTTATGCTATATTTGGTCGTTTATTAGGGAGGGGGGGGACCTCCCCCTTGGATCCGCGCCTACTAAGAACGCTGTTTTGGAAGAGCTTTGGTGATGTTAGTAGAGAAAAAAAAAAAAAAACGTGGCGCACGTTCGAAAATTTTTGGAATTTGTAGTCTTTAAACCTTATAGGCGATCTTTGTTAGTAATAGGAGAAACGAATTTCGATGGAAATTCTGAATTTTGATGAAATTATAAATAACTTAGCAAGGAAAAGTGTACTGTGGAAATCTCTCCTTATTGTTAAATGAACCTTTTATCCGCCTCCAGTTTCTAAAAATCATTAATATTGTAAATAACCGTAGTATTTTTTCACATATTAAGCTGCTTTTTAAGTATATTTCTGCTGTAACGAATTTATCACTGATCGTTTTCACTACATTATTATTCATTACATTTTTACTTTAAAATAATCATTAACCACTATGCAAATTAGTAACACGTTTTTCTCTTTATTTACCCAATACGATCTGCTTATAGAGGTAATTAGCATAAAGAAATTCATCTTTTTTTTCTGTTTTTGGTAATTTCATTGGTAATTTCAGTTGTTATTTCATGTTTGAAATTCAAAATTTCTATGCAATACTTTTAGTACTTTTAAGTGTAACCGATGTTTAATGTGTGCCGATGTGAATAACGTAATAAACAGCAACTATTTCTATCAGAGATAGTAACACGGCTATTATGAGATAACTCGAATATTTTTGAGCAAGAGAAATAAAATATATTTGAGTTTCCTTTTTCATTCCATGTCATAGTGTCAAAATTGGACTCCCCACTTTAAGCTAAATCCCCATTATCTTTTCCATAAATTGCTTAAACTCTGGACTTATTTTTTTTTCAATAGTTGACATATTGTTCGTCGATAACAACATTGATCATTCTTAGGTCAAAGCTTGATTTTTTTTGTCGAATAATGTTTGCTTAAGATGTGCCACGATTTCCAGTGATGTACAAGATGAGTAGTAGCGGATTTACAGGCTTACGGGCCCGTCTCAATGCGTTTTTGAGGGCCTCTTTGTCTTTCTCAGGATTATTTAAAACATATATCTTATGCATTTTTTATTCCCTTTGGAACCCCTACGATCATTGGGGCTCCAAGCTCTTGCGACATCTGTGACATGGTAAATGCGCTACTGAAGATGACTCTGAGTGTAAGTTCCAAAATTGTAAGCAGTTTTACTTACTCTTTTCAATATTGAATTAGAGTTTACTATTAACTTAGAAGGAGGGATAAGGGTATACATAGGCTCTCCTTTGTAAAAGATTAGCGATCAATGATTTAAAAAAAAAAAAAAAGACAATGAAGAGCTGCAAAAAGTAAACATCTTAAATAGGTGCTGAATACATGCTAATAACGAACTTAATACTTTCTTACATTCAATTATTTTTAATAAACGCAATAAAAATTAAGTTTCGCTTTCGAAATTCATTTTCGGAAAAAATATGTTGACTTGACCACATGTCGACAAGTCAAATTGCAAGAAAACTAGTGCACGAGCTGATTTATCTATCTTTCAACGCTCACAGTAAAACAATTCGTTGGTTTTATACATGATACTAGTAAGTTAGCAATTTGTATTAATGTCGCTTGATAAAATTTAGAAACAATGCTTTACAAGTCCCTGATCAATTTTATTATTCAAGAAAAGCAAAAATTATTTAATTTAAAGAAATATATTTTTTAAACAATGCTATTTATTCATTAAAAAAATTAGTTTAATATTTAAATTCATTTTAGATTATTTATTTTCAATAATTAGATGATTAGTCCATGCAATTAATTATTCAGTTTAGTGTATAAATTGACATATATTAATTATTAATTATGCTTCTTGAAATTAATTAATTTATTTATTTATTTATTAATGAAATTTAATAAATGTAATTGGAGGGGCGCCGGTTTTCTCTGGATGCCCGCGCCGAATTTCATTCCCAGTCCGACCCTGCGTGTCTTCATTTCTAATTGTTATTGTGTGCAATTTTAATGCTGTTTTTGTGACTTATTGTGTAAAAGGTAAACATTTCATTGATTGTGAGTTCTATTTATAAAAAAAAAAACTAGAATAAAATGTTGAAATTTAAGAGAAAATACGCAGCAAACATCTTTAATATTTATTGCACATTTTCAGTTGGTTCAGTACTGTAAAATGGGGTGAATCGGTACACTTTTCAGCTTTGATTGTAAAAAAAAAAGCAGCCAAAAGATTTTTTCTAATTTAATTTTTAGGTAAAAACTTTGGTCTTGCTTTGTTTTTGATGTTTCAAGCAAAGACAAACCATTTTGGACAGTTATTATTTATATATATGGGAATTTAGGGGTATTCCGAATCACCAAGCTGATAGGGGTCAATCGGAATACATCTTACAGTTTTTATTTTTTTAAATTAAACCTGTAATAGATCTTACAAACATGAGTAATATTGATGGGAGAGAATAAGAGATCGTTACTGTCAAATAAAAGTTTATTTTCTATACCAGAAGACGTTTATGATTTGTCAAAATTGAAAATAATTTTGAATTTATGAAAAATTAAAATTAATTTTAAGAAATGCTTTTGAATTGAAATACAAAGATTTAACATAAATTGAAATCCCCGATATCGTCCACAAATATGTACTTGTCCTTAAAACTAGCAGTTGTGGCTTGGCTTAAGTTTTTTCATAACATCTTCTGTGATGAACGCTGGCTTTTTTTAGTTTCTTGAAATCTCTGGGTTTCGAGAATTGTCCTGTAAGATTTTCCCACTTATTCATCACTGTCTGTGTGCCGGACTTTTGCTACATAGAGTCTGTTTTACTTTCCCCCATGTATTTAAGTAAAAAGAAGTCTCCTGGAGCAAAAATCATTTTAAATCTGCAACTTTCTGTCATTCTAAGATCTAGTAGCTCACGAGAAGGGATAAACAGTAATAAATACTTGTCCTTGTCTTGACTAGAAGAATTGGGGATAGAATCTTGATTTTTCAAACAGTTCCCTTTAAATAAGTTTGAATTGGAACAACAGAACAAAGTGTTCTGATTCACACTGAAAATACTTATCCTATGACATTATGAATAATTTTTCATTTTTATGCCACAAATAAAATATGTTGTCTCTTCTAATGTGATACTCTGTTGCTCACATATATGCATAATTAAAAAATACTATTCTTAGATTTGAAGTATTAAGGCGTCTGTACTTACATACCTAGTTTTGCAGAGCATAAAAACGTCATGCTTTTTAGCGTCCCGCTTGCAGCCTTGAACAGAAGCCAATAGCCCAAGTAGCACACTTCGTTTTTTAAAAGTTGTAAAATGGTTATTAACGTTGTAACAACCGATTAAAAACGTTTATAAAACGTTTAAAGGTTATTTGTGCTACCTGGGAGTGTTGCCAGAATGCCAAAAATATTTCTTCCTACTTTCTTGTAATATTACCTTTCTAAAAAAATTTAACTGCCGAAAATACCCGACGGTATATTTATGGAAAATTTCTTTGTATGATCAGGAAGTTTTGTTCCGAATCACCCCGCTGTTCCTAAACACCCCGTTTTACGGTACACGTTTAAAAATAACTGCAATTTCGCTTCATTTTAGGGAAAAGCTAATCAATCAGTGTACGTACCAAATATTCCCTTCTTCTTAAATTATGTGAATGAGCTGTTTTTTTAAAATTTCATTGATTGATGAAGTTTCATATTGTTCTTGATTGACTACTTATGCTTAAGAGACCCTTCACAATAAAACTCCTCGTCTTTTTTATTTAGAAAATATTTTTTTCAATGTAATGACGTTATTTTATATTTCATATGTAAAGATATAAAAAATTAGGGGCAAGATCAAGGTGAGGGGTTTATAATACAGTAGCCCCTCGTTATATCGCGCCTCGTTATATCACTTATTCGGATATATTGCTCTTTTCTTTTGTCTCCAAAAAAAAAAAAAAAAAAAACTTTTAGTACGAAACCATTTTTGAGAAAATATGTAAGGTGCTCAGAAAAGGTCTCTTTCTCTTTTTTTTTTTTTTTTGTCATCAATGAACAAAACGAAGGTTCTTCTATTCTTCTGAATTCTTTAATTGCAAATGGGAGACAAGTGTTGAAGGATAAATCCCGGCAAATGACTTTGGATTCTTATTTCACCAAAACAATAGGTTAATTTTATGTCTGTATACATATTTTTTAAGACCTGCACATTGTAACAATTGCGGTAAGCGATATTTTTTTGTAACTTTTGACTGAAAAAAAAACTAATATTCGAATAAATGAATTTTTATGTATGTGCACGCATAATTTACTTGCATGCTGGATAGAAAACTATTTTTAATGACCTCGGTTATATCGCGCTTTCGGATATATCGCGCTTTTTTCTTGTCCCCCGAAAAGCGCGATATAACGAGGGATTACTGTATTTACAAATTGTAATTTCATTGGTGGGTATTGAATTATATTACCATAATATTTCACGATGAAAACTTCAATTTAAAAGGTTTTTAGAAACTAAAATGATTTACAATAGGTTAGGGAGAAAATAACACTTGAATAAAAACACTTAATGGGAGAAAAAATTATCTTTTGTACGACTGTAATCACAAATTTAACGCATCATTCATAAATTAAGAAATATAGAAAGTTTAACTGAAATTAGAATAACAAATTGGTAAACGGTTTTCAAGGGGAGTCGGTACCCTGAAACGCAAGAAATTGCACTAGCTCTGACAAAATGTACCTTTTCTCAAAAAGTACTTGCACTATCACCCTGAAATTTTTTACACAGCTTCAGAGTATATGTGGAATTTATTTGAAGTTAAGTTTTTACTAAATTTTAATTATAAATAAATTAAAAAAAATATATTTTATACATTGTTCGTAAAACCGAATTACGTTAAATTAGTGCTTTTTCGAGGTACCTTTTCACAAAAAGTACTTCACTCATCAACTTGAAACTTTTTTCACACATATGAGACAAATGTGCCATCAATCTGAGGTTAAGCTTTTGGGAAAATATATTTCTGTTCAAAAGTTAGTAATTTAATAAAATAACCCGTTAAAATCACGAAAAAATCATTCGTTTTTTGAACATTTAAAAAATATTTTAATTTTAAATTTGAAAACTGTTGACCTCAGATTGATCTATGTGATTAGTACAACATTTTATTTAAAAAAAATTAACACACAAGTATAACAGTTTTCCAGAAAAAATACATTGCACTTTCAAAACATACGTTTTGAGAAAAATGAGTTTTCAAAAGAAAATTGCACTTCCAGAATACACAGCATACTGAAATACCTTTTTTTTTCTACATTATTAAGTAGCTCAATGTTTTTCTTTACTATTTCAATCATTGATTTTTTTATTTATTTCTTAATTTTTTTTAAACATGCATATCGAAGTTTGATGAAACACTTCTCGTACAGCTACGTCATTTCCTAACTTGTGAATACATTCATTATGAGCCAATTTTTTTTTACACACTTTATAAACTCTTTAAAAAAATGCATTTATATTTTCTACCTTGAGTGAGTCGTAAGTAATTTCTATAATATTCTGTGTAAAACGAGCTTATTTCAGGCGTATATATGTTTTACTTCTTTTAGCATTTTAGATATACAGATTTTTAGTAAAATCTTACCTCTTCAGTACATGCCAGCCTGGTATGCAGGTTTCTTCGTACTGCTTTGTTGTTGCTCCTGCTCCTTTCGCTTTTTAAATCTTCTTTTAATTATGTTTTCTTTACTTTGCTACATGGAAGCATACTTTGCTTTGGTAATCGTTCTTTATCGAGTTGCTTCATTGCACGCTTCATCAACATACCGGGTTCAATGTTCAATTCTTACATAACTGCCAATTTTGCAATGTTTCCTACATTGAAGCACGAAATTGCATCATAAACCCCGAATGAAAGAGTTTGCAGCTGTACAAATGTCGCTTTCGGAACTCTGGTCCATATAACATTGTTCACGCTTTCATTCGGATTTGAGTTTTTCCATGCAGGCCTTTTTTTAGCAGATCTGGATGAGCAAGAGCTCGAAAGATTGGTCTCATCTCCTCAACAACTGCAACGGGTAGGTTGTTTTTGGTGAAATTTTTCCCCTTTTGCGACGGCTTGCTGGTACTTACACCACGATTTTTCGCCCATGGGACCGAACCCGTGCTCAGGATGATCGTCGGTTGACAGTTTGTGCAGAAAAATGGCCCACACAACTTGTTTCATTGCATCGACACTATGCAAATTTTTTCTTATTGCGAGTCCATAATATTTCTGAATGATGTCAATTTGCGTATCAGTCAGTCTGTTTCTTCCGCCGAGAACTTTGCCATCAGATAAAGCTTTCTCTTTCGATTTTTCTTTTAACTTGCGTTGTCTAGCACCCATTCGCTTCTCAACGTGCCCAACACACTCTAATTTCTCAATTGTACAGTCCGTGCCATACACGTTGCTCGATTTAATGTTCTCGAATGCTTTAGAATCCCCATCTCCTAAATAATGCACATATCGTGCATCGTGCTGTTCCACGGAACGTTTAAAAATTGCTAGTGCTCCCCTAACTTCCATCTGACCACTAGCACCATCAAAATTCTTGTTGCAGCTATCACTGTGGTTGGACTTATCCTTGCAACTGCAATACTTCGACAAGATTTCGACATCTAAGACTTTGCCGTTGTCAACACTAGTTGTGGTAATAACACCATTCAACGACGAGAATGCCGCTTCTGCCAGGTACCATCAACAGCCACTGCGATGTCTGTGCAATTATTGTTTTCTTCCACTGCTTCTTTTGCCGCATCTTTTTCATTGTACTCACACAAACGTCTCTTACAGCATTTTCTAATTGTTCGTTATATCTTGCGAATCTGGTCGTCTGATTTGGAAGGTTCATCACCCCGCAGAACATTTTGCCGCCTTCTGCGCCCTTCCCAATAGAACGAAGTGCATAGATCATTCTAGACTTTACTTCAAAAACTTCATGATCTGTAGAATGTTTCTTGGATGTGTAGAAGCTGCGTTCATATCCACATATTACACACTTCAAAAGGAGATTTAAGACTAAACCTTCATTTTTCTCAGCAGTTAGTTTGAGTCCACTATCACAGTTTTTACATCTTACATGCTGCTGAAAAATCTCAGTCAAGATTCTGAGATCTATTATTGTGTTTGCATAAACATCTGAAGAAAGTTCCTCATCAAATTTCGAGTAACTATCATTTAAATTGTTCAATTTTTTCTCACTCGAACATTTCTTTGTTGCAGATTCTTCATTTGAGATCGGAACATCAGTATTTTCAGCAGATTGCTTCCTGGGGTAAAATTTGCCTTTACGCTTCTTAAAAGCTTTTTCTGTACTTCGCGCTATACTTTTCAGCTTGATAAATATACTACGAAATACCTTATTTAAATTAAATCCTTAAAAAAGGTTTTTTAAATCAATTGAATCAGTTTGCTACGAGAGAAATACGAAATGAACTCAAACACGTGCAATAAACTCAAAAATTCGCTTTCAAAACTGTAAACAATCTTTTAGATACAGTTGCAGTGAAGAGTGCTAGATCCAGTTAATATGGCTAGCAGTTAGAGAACAAAAAAGAAAATATACAAAGTAGAGAATACACTTTAGTAAAACTTATGAACAGTCCCATGTTTACATTTAAAATGACAAGTGGGCGTGTCTTGGCCCTTTAAACTGTTTCGAGTCAAATTGAAAATTACATTCAAGCAACTTCTACTATGAATAGAGAAAAATTTTTTCCTCTATGAATAGAGAAAAAAAATCGTTGAAAACGTAAAGAAACAAGGATTAATAATAAATAAAAATCCCAAAATCGAATTTTTTGACATTTTTGGATACCGACTTCCCTTAAAACAAATATTGAGTAATATTCTTAAAACAAGCTAAAAACTGAAATTGGTTCAAGACAGTCAGAATTAGGGATAGGAGCACAAAACTGTTGATAAATTTACACTTTCAAAGCAAAAATGTTTTAGACAGTAGTTACAAACGAAGGTCTGGCAATCGATGTTAAAAATAAAAAAATAAATAAAAAGAGAGAGAGAAAGAAAGAGCATAAAAAAGGGAGATAATTTTGTTTGGAAGCTCATATCTTAAGCTTTATTTTTATTTTTTTATATTTTTTATTTTCATTTATTTATTTTTAGCATATATAATAGAATTAGAAACTAATTCAAATTGAATCGATGATTTCATAAGGAGACTAAGTCACTTTTTTTTTTCAAAATTTTGTTAACTGAGCTTTCACAGTATTTTTAAGTCGACTAATGCAGAAGGGAAATGGATCCTTGTGCAGCAAAGCCATTCTTTTAGGGGCCACAATTTTCGTTTAGTGCAGAAAGGGCGAAGTCTCGAACTTATGTCGTTTCTGTTCTCAATGCGCATCAAAGATAGTAAAACACAATTTGAACAATCATAGAAGAACTAGATTTTTTATGTAATGAAGTAAAATAAGTAACGCCTTTTCTCTAGCACAAACATGGTAAAGGCAGGTCCGCCATTTAGGGGGGCTGAGGCCTATTCCCCCTCACGACTTTGAAGAAATAACTATTTAATTTAACTATAAGTGGGTGTAGTTTTTGCTGCTTTTTGATAAGATTTGCATTTAGTATATACCCTTAAACAACAACAAAAAAAAAATTCTCAAAATTAAAATCATCATTTTCCAAGACTTTTTTTTCTACCGATTTACAATCTTTTGCGAAAAACAATTCAGCCGGCTTTAAATCAAAGAAGTCTTGACACGCTTCCTCCACTGTTTACGAATTTTTGGGACAACCTAATACTTTATGCACAAGTGTAGTTTTTACCTATTTTTCGGAATATCCGCGGTTTTCACTTATCTGCTGTTTCCGTGTCACCCCTGTTCGTGGATAATCGAAGGTTAACTGTAGTTCCCAAAACAAAAGCACTCACAAAATATCCATTTCTTAGGGCGATCGCCGCTCTCTCGAGGAACTCTTCTCCAGCAGTTTTTCGACTTTGAAGTTGAAAAAAGGCAATTTTAGATGGTTTTCGATGATACTATGATAAGTGGCTGGGACTCGGGGCTCTGATCTGGAATTTTTTCGAAACTGATGAAAGAAACATTTATAATAAATATGTGTTAACCTGGATATGTGGTAAAAAAGGGGGGAGTACAAGTAGAAAAAAAAATCGCCCCTCCTTTGGAATATTTCTGGATCCGCCCTTTCTTAATCTTCAGTAACGTTTCCTTCCCGCTGTGTAGATTCTTAAGTTCTTTTTGGCAGCGTGGTTAAAGTTAAGGTAAAAGGAGTTTCCCCTTAATAATGGTTAAAGGTATATGATAGCTTCTTCGGGTAATTTTTGCATACATAAATGATTTTTATAACTTGAAGAAGTGAATGAAAAATCACTGAAACATCAGAACATCAACTTCAATTGAAAGAAATTGAGAACCGTTATACTTACTGATACCATACCAAAAGAAGAGCAACAGTTTTTTTGTTACTAATAATTGCAATCTTAATTATCATAATTATGAATTAAAATAATAGAAAATGTACCTACCTCAGGAGAAAACGAGTTCGTAAATTGACTAACATAATAAAACAACTTCAAAAACTTTGAGAAAAAAGAATTTTCATTTGCTACTTTAAATATCCAGTGAAAAATAGAGCATTGATTTTTAGCAATTTTAATCTAAATAAAGAACATGTTCTGTTCTAAAAAGTAAAATTTTCTAAACGAGAAATTGTTCAGAATTTCTATATTCTATTACGTAGTTTTTCATTGTTCTCCATCTGTTCTCTTCCTTTTCACTTCATTAGCACCCCCTTCCGTTTTGGCAACTTAGAATAAAATGTTTCCTTTGTATTTTTTCCTTTTTGAACTTACGGTTACTAAAACGAATTTTTATTATTCTTTTTCTTTCGAATGACAAATGGTTTATCTCTAGTCTCTCTTTCAGCACAGCATGCACACTGCAATGACATTGCCTATCGTCAGAGTCATATATATTCTAACAAATAATTTAATAATGTTCGTCCCATCTGTTTATACGTTGAAACCCTTTATTTAACGCCAGAAAGATGCTAAAATTCGTTTTTGGAAATGTATATACTTCCTTTCACATTTAATATTTATGTTAGCGTGGATTCCTTTATAACAAGCTAAAATCTTGCTACAGAAAAAAAAATCTGGTATGGACCCCACACTACTTCCTTTTACGTGTAAATTTCTTAGTAGTTGCCTTAAGTGTTAAAAAAAGTGCTTGGAGTGAGCAAGGTAACAATTCAAATATTTACTCCCCTAATCTACCACGAAACAATGCAAAAAATATTTAAAATGGTTATTTTTCTAAATATTGCTGATTTTAATATCATTTAGTGAATTTTTCGCAAAATATCGCCAATAGTGCCAAGTTGAACCCAAATTCAAAAAATAATTTTTTCGCCAAATTTGTCGCCAACTTGGCGATATGTCGCCAAGTTGGCGTCAAACACTTGGCGACCAAAAGCTTGACGACATGTCGCCAAGTGGTGGCGCCAATTCATATCACTTGAGTCTGTATTGAAATTAACATTGATTTACCCCAAAAAAGGGGTAAAAGACCCCCTTGGGAACATTCGAATGCAATCACAAGGGGAGGTGCACAACTAGACCCCCCTCAGAGCCTACATACCAAGCTAGAAGTTTCTACGGCATATAGTTTTTGAGTTATGCGAGCCACATACGCACATACATCCGCACATACGTACATACAGACGTCACGAAAAAACTCGTCGTAATTTACTCGGGGGAGGTCAAAATTGATTTTTCGGCTGTTTGTATGTTGTTAGGTACATATGCACGTGCTGACAGGTCGAAAAAACTACGCGACATTCATTCAGGGGTGAGCAAAGTTAAAATTTAGACCGAAATTTGAGTGAAATTTTTTTCGTGATCACAATACTTCCTTTACTACGTAAAAGGAAGTAAAAACACTTAAATTCTTAAGTTCCAAAGATTATTTTTAGAGGCATTTCATACTTATGTTTATTAAACACAACGAGCACAGGCTGTTATTGCTATGATTTATTTTATGAAAGGTTCCGTGAAACTAACTGGCATTTAAATAAAATTTTTAGACTTCTACTTAGCATAGCTCTATTTAGGTTTTATTTAGGAAATGAAAGAAACAATTTATTTTAAAATTCCGAAGAACTAGAGGTCTTTTTCAGAGCTGAAATTTTTTGTGAAGACATCATATTTTTGTTTTTGTGATTGAATGTAATTTTAAGCACTAATGTTCCCATCTTATTTCTTAAAGAATGTGATACAGTCAAACCTGTCTATCTCGAATTCCACGAGCCAGCAGAAAAATTCGAGATACGGAGGTTTCGAGATACAGAGGTTGTGATAAAATTTACAAAAATAAGCAATTGGAGCACAGACAAATACTTAATAGCTTGTTTTGCATTGACATTGTTGAATATTTTACTGTGGCGTATCCAGGAATTGATTTTGGGGGGGGGGGTGCACATCGAACATCGACACTGTGATGAGAAAGGAAAAAAATCAAGAAATATGGTGAAACTTTAAAAACGCAGTATTTCGATTTAATTTTTTCTATTAAACGTTGCTCAAAGATAGTTTTTTTTTTTTCCACAAAAATGAATATCTTGCAAAAACAATAAGGCGCGGGTACACCGCTCATTTTCCTCTTACATTTCCACAATTACAGAATAACAATTAGTTTTGCTGCTTATTGTCGAAAACAGAAAATAATATGACAATATATCAGTGTCCATAAAGGATTTTATTGAAAAAACCTGAAGCATATTTACATGAAGGTTACATGTTTTTTCAAAATTCGGTGCCACCATTTTTTATAGTCTTACAAAATCTTGGGGGGTGCATTGGTCCCTTGGCACCCCCCCTGGATACGCCACTGGTACGACATGTTGTGAGTCCACGTTTTACTAATTGCTATATCGGTAGCAAAGTTAATGCATACCTTTAAATACGAACATAGTCTTTGAATAATTGTGCAAAAGATGGTTTTTGTCTCCAAGTTATACCATTGATAAAGGTGGCTGCAGATGAAATTTAAAAATGAGAATCGTCAAAATTCGAGATACAGACGTTTTCGGGAAAAATATTCGAGATAAATATTAGAAAAAACATAAATATAATGCTGTAAAAGCAGGGAAATTGAAAACTTTTGACATAGAGAGGTTTTCGAGATAAGCAGATTCGAGATAAATAGGTTAGACTGTATCAACAGAATCAAAGTAAAAAAAAAAAAAAAAAAATCATGAAAACGATTTTCATAAAGGATAGTTTGTGCCAATTTTGCACAAACCATCGCATTTAATCTCGCCCACTTAAGTTTGCAGACTTTGCTAATTATGTTGTGTGGAAACCTTGAATTCAGGAAGAAATTCGCTAATTTTCTAACTAGCGGAAAACGGCTAATCACGTAAATATTCTTTCCGAAGCCACAAAATACATACTACAAAGTAATCTATTATCAAGTATGAAACTTAGTTTAAGCAGTTTCCGGGATTAACTGTTAGAAAATCAATGAAACAAAAGATACGGACTGAATGTTAAATTTTTCTCTTACATACGAGAACTTATGGCTGTGTACATAGGCGGCTGGTGCACCAAAAAGGTGAGAGGGGTGAAGAGAATGCGGGGGAGGGGGTCAAAAGAAATGTGGGTGGTAGAAGGCAACACCTCTATTTTTATTTATTGTTTTTTTTTTTAATATGACCTCTAAAAATGGCCTCAAAATAACCGGAATATAGCCTTAAAAATTTACCAGGCTGGTTGATTTTCATTCCTTCTTATGAAATTACCTTAAAAAAAACGCGATTTTTGAATTTTCAGCGTCTATTTCGGTGAAAGTAATCAATCCACTGAGTAAAAAAATATTTTTTACTCGATCATTACTTTTTAACCGTGAAAAGTGAGGGGACAAGGTCCCCAGGTAGCACAAATAACCTGTTTTATAAACGTTTTTAATCGGTTGTTACAACGTTAATAACCATTTTACAACCTTTAAAAAACGAAGTGTGCTACTTGGGTCCCTTTACTGTTAGAAGTGAGGGGGCAGTCGCCCCCCTTGCCCCCTGTACGAGCCGCCAATGGTTGCGCATTGTAATAAATCCGAAGATCTGAAAATTCAAAACTCAAAGCGAGTATTTAGTTTCTTCAATTAAATATTTCGTGCTGTACTCATTTAAAGCTATGTGCACTAGGGTGATTCAAAAAAAAATTTTTTTTGAATTTCTTTGGTCTTACCCCGCAGTTTTTTTACACTATTCATGACTGTGATGTATGTAAAATTTTAGCTCAATTGAATAATATTTAGAGGTCGCTCAACGCGATCGAATTCTATTGACAATTAGCAATTTCGAGAGTTGGAGTACATAACTTCATTACCCGAAATAATATTGTTCTTCATATAAAACGGAATAATTTAGAATGATAGTTTACTCTACTAAGTAATTAGTCAATAAAATAATAGCTCAAAGTGAGTTGTAACGACCCCACCCCCGCTCCAAAGCTCATCTCTTATCTGAGTTTGGGTAGAAAATGCAGCTGCAAGCTCTGGCTGTGGTTTTTGTTTTCTTTTCGGTTGTTTGAGGTGTATGAGTTTATTCGGCTAAAACACCTAGCATCCACTCTAGACAGGGCCTAATATAAGTGACAGAAAGTCACTTTGATAGTAGCTGCTACAGTACAAAGTATGGGTCAAAATGGGGAGGATTTGACAACATCCATAAAAAGTTAAAGGCAAACTATTCGCTCTGAATTAGCCGTTAACTTACAAAAATCGTTTAAATCTATGACTTCCTTTGATAGTTCACTGGAACGAAACACCTATGCAAAATATATCATTAAAAATGAAGGAGGATTTCATACCAGTATGAGTATCAGGACCATAAGCATTGATGATTAACTTCTGGGTACTCCTAAGTTAGAGTCAGGCATAGGAATTGCTGCAGCAAATGCTGCTCTACGATAACCTGTTAGATAAATGGTAACTTTATTGAGTTTGTACGTGGGATATGTTACAATACGACATGTAGTACCGGTACTAAAGTTGGAGCATGTTTGAACTTAGGATAAAAAAGCAAGGGAAGCAACTTTATATTGTGCTTTCCGCCATTATATTTTAAACATTGTGTTTTCTGTGGTATTACAACCGAAGTCTATTCTAGTCTTGGTCTCTCGGTATTTTAACCGATAAACCAAGAAATAGGTAGAATTGGGGTATTTGATTGCGTGCAATGTCAAATGCGGTGTTCACGCAATTGCGTGGAACCATCCAATGCCATTGGATCTACAATACTGTTTTTTAAGCGGTTTCAGCAATCATAGTCAAGGATAAACCATTCTAATTTAAAACCTGGAGTGAGAAATGATGAGGTTGAGGAGTTGGTAGCCAATTCAGAGCAACGTGCAACTAGTAATGGAAGTTGCGCAAAGTCAACTTCCGATGACCCATGTAAAAGAAGTGTCTAAGGAAGATACTAGAGCTTAGTGAGATTTTCTTGAGCGGAGCACCTTCTCTTGGTGTATGTTTTCGTGTCCCAGGAGCGGTTCCTTGTGTTATATCTGTGTCAAAGATTCTTTATAGCTTCAAGTTATGGATATTTCACAACCAGTTCAAACTTGCAGCCGGACAAAGAAAAGGTATTCGTAACATATGAATGTGATTTCTTTCACATTCTTATCGTTAATGGGAAAGAATATCTAAGGGCTGTGTTCCCAGCAACTCTTTTTGTGCAAGCACTGAGAAATGATTTGGAACATTTTCAGTGTCCTTATTCATGTAAAGAAGAAACTCAAAATATATCAGCTGTTTGATCCTGAGCATTGGAATCTTCAAGATAGCTACCAACAAGGCTTTGTACTACCAAAGAAACTGAGGATTGTAAACGACAATACGGAGCGTGTCATGGCCCTTATTGAAGCATTTGTTAAGACTATCACTACGACGAAAATCGAAGACAGTGTCTTCTTCAAGTGGTACAGGAACACAGAAAAGGTTTCAAAGTTGCAAAAAAGTAACCTTAAAAAGTATTGAAAGAATTAATGACCGAATTACTATATATTTAATGTATTTAAATTTGTTTTTTATATTTTTTCCGTATTTGCTTAGTTTTCATACTTTTCTGCATTTCATTGGTTTTTGAGATACACGGTTCATTTTGTAATTGCACGTTTTTTTTCTTCAGAGATACAAAAAGCAATAAAGTAATTTTATTATTATTATTTACGTTCGCATTTGTGCCACTGTTACAAAATTTGAAGTACACCTAAATGTAAATATAGTGTTCTACAATTTTGGACAAATAATTCAGTGTATATAAAGGCCTAAACAAGACGGTAAGACGAAAAAAATAATACAAAGGCTACTTTTTTCCATAGATATCATTTACGTTCACGTTTTTGTCAATATCACGAAATTTCAAGGCGTTTGAGCGACCTCCAAATATTAATATATTTTGTCAAAATTTTGCACAAATAATCAGTGTATATAGTGGCACAAAATAAGAGGGTAAGACGCACAAAAATACAAAGTTTATTTTTTCCCATACATTTCTGAATCACCCTAATGTGCACGTATGTATTGTCTTTCTTATTGCACACTGTAAAAAAAAATGTGTAACCTTACTTCATAAATACGATGTCAATAGTGCTGCCTCCTCTGCGATGGGGTAACTTAAACGATGTATCTGGTGTGAGGTTACACCATGATAATGTAACTATAACGTAACATTTCACCAATTTTAGTGTAAGGTTACACCGGAATTATCTTTCAAAAGAAAGAAAAACGAGCATTCATCAGGCTGGAAAATTACTTTCAATTATTCGTTTATTTTATGTTTGTCCAGTTCTTGCCTTCCCACTACCAATCAATTTTGCTCTAATTCGCAAGTTATTTTTTCTTTACACGATAGGGTCGGACCCCGAATCTTAAACTTACCGCATACGGAGCAAAGCAAGCTCGTTTGACCACTGGGCCGGTTAAGGCACATCTTGGTTACTTTCCTAAGACTTCAAGAGCTCTGCGCCGATGTTTGTCTTGAAGCATGCGCTTTGAATAATACTACAGTCATTTCGACGCTTGGTGGAGCTTTACACCGGCTGCGTGAATTTTTTTTTTCAACAATTAGAGTTTTCTCAAGATCGGAAAAGCTTTTTCTAGAAGTTGAGTAATGTTATTACACCCGTTAACAATAGCAACCTTACCCTTTTTTTTTACAGTGCACGCATAATCTTTCATAGAATATAGAAAGTCAAGAGCAGTGGTTGGAAAAACTACATTTCTTTTGTAGCGAACTGCAACTACACCTACTTTGTTATAAATGTAATTAACTACAACAACAACTACTTTTTTTTAATGTAGCGACTACAAACTACTTTTGAATTGCAGTCGCTACTTCGCTACTTTTTAAAAAATATATAAATAAAAAGCATACACCGTTTAAGGATTGACCAAAAAAATTCGAAAAGTGGTTTACATTAATAAATTAACACATTTGAATGTGGAATAAAGCTAGGTCTTTGAATTTATTTGTTATTTTTCTTTTTTTTGTATGTTTTTTTTTTTTGCTTTTTTTTTGCTAAAATTTGTCTTTTTTAGATTTTTTTTTTCTAATTTTTACGAATTTTCGCCACAAGAAAGGATTCAAAAGTTGAAAGATTGAAAGAATTCAATCTTCTTTTTGTTTTTAATTTCATTTCAGGGAATATTTAGGAACATGAAAATTATTTGAATTAATATAAAAATTATGATGCCAAATAAACCAATGACATCAAACAGATAGAATGTATTTCGTTAAAATGATGTATCTATTATCTAAGGATCAGCTCATATTTTTGTGGTTCTTATTTCTCATTGCGTCCGCTGATGCACTTGTGCAAAATTTGCACCAGTCAGAGTCAATTAAACCTTGTTTTTTTTTTTTCTTTGCCTTTCTCTCTCTCTCTCTCTCTCTCTTTTTTTTTTCATTTATTTATATTTTTAGTATAAAGTAGTTTGCAGAAATCTCTACAAACTACTATTTTTTTGCATCGCGCTACTCCCTACTCTACTTTTTTTTAAAGTAGTGCGCTACACTACAAACTATTAAAAAATGTAGCTACTACAGTAATTTCGCTACTTGTAGCGCGCTACTTCCAACCACTGGTCATGAGTCAACATTTTCCTACCAGGTTATTTGCAAAAGATGCTTGAGATCGGAAGTAAATTTGGGGGGAAAAAATAAATAAAAACCAAAACAAACTAAGGAAAACAGAAAAGCCTTTTTTTGTTTATGAATTTCGATTAAGAGTAAGAATTTCACGAATGAAACGCACAATTATTTGTGTGTGAGTGTTTTTTCCCCCTTTTTTCTTAGAAAATTTGATATGTTGTCCATATGTTTCAAAGAGGACTAGTTTCAACAGTCTTCTCGACGTAAAGACTTGACAGTGTGCTATTTATACGTCATGACAAACAGCCTGGTTATTCTAAGGAACAGTTCTCATATGTCACTTTTGAAATGCATAGTGCATGTTGATGGTAATTTCAGTTGAGCAGAGCAACATGTAATCTAGTAAAACAATGAATTCAAACTACTAACTGAATTGAAGTATGTCATGGATAGGATTGTGTCACTTGCAGGATCGTCGAGATCATAAATTATTCATGACAGTTGCAAAATCTTGTAAATAAACATTTCACGAAGTATTGTTTTCAAATTTTAGGGGATCAGTTCCCATGAGTTAAATTTCTATCTTTAGTGCTGTATTTCATTCACAGCTTTAAAAGCAATGGTTCCTGGTTAAGCTTGCAATATAACTGCCTAAATTCGTAGAAAGATTTCCAATTATGTCAAAGTTATGTACGGTAAATTTTGAGTACTTACATGAGGGTCAGGAAATACTGGTTACCTTTAGCGATATATTTTCTTTCTACGAACGGGTGTGGACTTGAGATAAGAAAAACTAGCTAAGTAATAAGTTTATTAAAGCGATCAATTTGCTTTATGAAGTTAAGTTGGAAATTATTCTCTGTTTTCGGACAAATTATGGCTTTTTATATGCTAACAAGTCAATATCGAAATTCTTTATTTTATTTTGTACTGAATTTTTTTTTAAATACAGATATGATGTTTTTCTTATTTTGGAGGTACTCTTGAAATGTGGACTGGAGGCGAAATCCCTACAGTCAGAATTTAGCCCGCTTCGTTAAAGAATTTATAATTAACTTACACATAAATTTCAATTTAGATAATATTTCTTTAAACCAAAATCTATAAAACTCATGACTTTATGAAAAGACTGTAAGACTGAAAAGAATAAATAAGTTGTTTTGGTTTGAATTCTTAAATTGCTTTTCGTCTTGACATAAAAATCTGCATTTTTTTTTTTTTTTTTTGTCATTAAACCTGTAACTTGTTTGATTTAGTGTGACACTTATTTTATGGTCTTACATTTTGTTTTGTCTTTTTCATTATACAGCGTTTAGTTTAAAAAAAATCCAAAACAAAATATTATGTGTTATAAAGCTATACTAAAAAACATACTATTTTGAAAACTCTTATGAGACTTGTAACTCTTATGAGAAAATGCAAGAGTGATTGCTACTAATCATTCAGTTTGAGACATAACAGTTTTATTTTATTATTGTATTAAAGTTAAATTAAAAAAAAAAGCAGTTTCAATTCTTCGCAGCCAATAATGCAAAGCGTAATGAACGGAACTTTATTTTGCACATGAAAAAAATGGACATTTAATATGATGCATATTTTACAACCTGCAATTAGATGTTTAATTTTATTAGTTTCAAATTTGATCAGACTTAAAGTTTGCCTATTATTGGCACTACTTATTAGACCGGCCCGAATTGTTTGACTTAAAGCTGCAAACTAACCAATAGTTAATAACAAGAAAATTGACAATTTTCTCTGTTTTAAGCATGTTTTAACATTTATTAAATCGACAGAGGGTAATAGAATATATAAAAAGTTTTCTGAAAAGTTTAACTTGTTTCTCCTCTTCATAAATACATGTTTCTGATGACTGTAAACGAACAAGTAGTATTTGATCAAGCATTTATAACTTCAACACATACGCCAAAAGATATGAACGTGCTAGTTATAGCCTCACTTTGAACTAAAAATTCTAATTCAGTGGCACAACAGCCGATGGGATCCAACACCAACTGTGCCCATCTCAGTTTTCTTGACCGGAGGCTCTGGGTTGCAAGACAGATGTTCCGGTTAGGTGGTCGTCCGAACGTGAAATCCCCAGAATTTAGTTCCCAAGCACGCTTTTGATAATCATTTTGTTGTATCACCAATTGAAATTCTTCTAAGAGTGTCAATTATTTTCAATATATTTCCAGAAAAACACATCACACAAGATCGCATCATGTGCAAGCTGTTAACAGAAGATAATACAGAATGTGAAAAAAGTAAGAATAAATATTTATTGCTTCGATTATAAATAAAATGATGATGATATGGCTAAATTATGTTTATTTAGCATGCAAGAGTGCTTACACTTTATTGAAGAAAATATTTTACCATGCTAAAATTTTCAAAATATTTCCGCCCTTTAATTATTAAAGCATTCAATTCCGATAATTTTTAAATTACAAACAAAAACTCAAACACTTTCAAGGAATGACTTATATAACATATGAGATATAATTTTAACTCTATAAAACTCAAAAACAAGCTAACTGATTGACATGGATTGATGGAGATTGAGACTAAGGTTTAACAATGTAATAGTATTTAGTTTGACTTCCATTTGTATTAAAACTCAATTTGAAAGAAAAAAAGTTGTTTGGTGCAAGAAATTTGGAAAACTTGAATGTTATGAAACATAAATTTATTATTATATAAATGGCAACCTCTTAAAAAATCACCTGAAAAGGAGCGTATTAATTAATCGAAAAGAAATATATCATGAATTTATTGATCGTCCTAGAATTGTAGAGTAACAGACCTCCACGTGGTGCACCCTTGGTATCGCTAGATCTTCTCCCAACAACTTGACTCTACTCTATTGGGAGACTAGACGTCAAATGGCCGAAGACACGGATAGGCGAGAGAAAACATCACTAAACTAACTAATTGATCGTTCTAGTGTGTCGCTTTCTTTACTTAATAAGGCAAAACATACCATTTTTTCCTGAATATTTTCTGGAATTGAAAAAAATATATGTATGTATCGGGGAATGTAAGACAAAATTAAATAAATCATAAAGACCTCGTTATTAACACTTAAAAGTATTATTGAGATCTAACTTAATAATAAGTGAATAAGTGAATAAGTGCGTTGTCGCACTTATTCACTTAATGCAAGAATTTTTATTTTAAACATTTAGTTCAATAAATTACAGTGCATTTGGAATAAAGTGAAATAATTCATTTCGTTTATTTAATAAGTTATGTATGTATTCATTCATTAATTCATTCATTTACATTCATTTATTTATTCATGACATAAATTAATTCATTCATTTACTTATTTCCCCTTATTAGTTCACTATTTTATTTTCATTGTTTTCACTAATTTATTTATTTATTTATTCGTTTATTGTTTCATTACTAATTAATTTACTGATTCATTCATTCATTTATTCATTAGAAGCAAAATATTTGTGCTAATAAAGCAGGAAATATTTCAGTTAAAAACTAATTTATTAAAAATTTTGTCCATATATGGAGCAAAGTGATGATTTTTCACTTTTGTTTGAAGATACATATTCACTCTCCAAAATCAAAAATAATTTTACAATAAAAGTTTTGTTATAGTATTTTTCTCTCTAAATGTAATTTTCAATGCAAATTTTCAGTTTGTTCATTTTGTTAAATATAAGTTATCTTAACTACTAGACTTTGCCCCAGATTCCTCAATTAGTTATAATCAACATGAGTTAGAACGTTTCGTATGATTAAAATATGGTTTATAATGCATTTTAAAGTGAAAAATGTAATTTTAAAAAGTCACTAATTATGATGAACTTATCCTGTAACAAACCAGGTTAAATTTGATGAAATGAAAAGTGAAAAATTGACAGGATATTCTTCTGAAATAAAATGATTCACGTTTTTTAGGGCTACATGACCTTATGGAAAGAACGAAAGATACAGATCAAATTACCAAAACTGAAGACTTTGAAAGTGAATATGCTTCAATCATGTGCAAAGGACAAGGGTGTTTGCTGTAAGTAAGCTTTTTTATCTATCAACTTCTTCGAAACATTCATTAAAAAATATAAGACTTTCTGCAACGCAATGAAAAACCTACATCTTTAACGATGCTAATTCGTGCTATTTACAACAATATGAAGAAAACTTTTTTTTTTTTTTTTTTGCACAAAGCTCTAATATTTGAAACTAAGTAAATTTTTTAACATGCTAAATATTCTGCGTGAATAGAAGTCATTTTTCAAACTGGCAACCTTATTACAGTGCTCGCCGCTTCTTAAAATTACATTTGTCCTGAGGACATTTGATTTTATAATGCGGCTGGTTTTATATAAACGGGCATATCTACACTTAAAGAAAAAGTTTTTAAAGATCAATTATCTGAAAAATAAATAAATTACTGTATTTCTATGTACACTGCTCGACATTGAAAATGCAACACCAAGAAGGAGTGGTCAGAAATTCATGCAAATTTTACCGTAGACGCATGTCACTGAGTTATGCAAATGATATGAAATGCGCAGCTCTCCGACGCACGTGAAGTAAGATATAAGAGAATGAAGTTGAAAAGTGGGCTATGTTCAAGTTGGTTTTTTTGCCAGACTAATTATCGGAGAAATTTGGTTTTTGTCTCGAAGGATACGTGTGATAGGAGGAAATGCCACGCCGTCCTCAACGAAGGCACTTCCAGCATATAGACGACTTTACAAGGGGTATGGTGATCGGACTGAGAAGGGGAGGTTGGTCCATACGTCAAATTGCAGCTGATACCCACATGGATGCAAGCACTGTGCATCGGCTGTGTCGGAGATGGCTGGAAAGAGGAAATGTAGCCACGTTGAGGGGTGCAGGTGCAGCCAGAGTGACGTCAGACCGCTTGGATCGACGGATTCACCGACAAGCTGTGGCGGACCCGCAAGTCACTTGTACGTCGATTCTGCAGCATGTGCAAGGTACCCTGGATGTTCCTGTGTCGACCAGAACCATTTTCCGTCGACTGGTTGCACGTAGCCTGCAATCACGGCGCCCGCTAAGAAGACTGCCTTTGACCTCACAGCACTGACTCCAACGTTTGGAATGACGTGGATGGCAGAATGGCAAACCGTAGTGTTCTCAGATGAATCCCGCTTCTGTTTGTCCAGCGATAGTCATCGCATACGTGTGTGGCGTCGACGTGGAGAAAGATCGAATCCGGCAGTAACTGTGGAACGCCCCACAGCGCGACAACTTGGCATAATGGTTTGGGGCGCTATTGCATACAATTCCGTATCACCTCTAGTTCGTATTCGGGACACTATGACGGCCCAACGATATGTAGATAATGTACTGCGGCCGGTGGCAATCCCCTACCTTCAGGGTCTGCCAAATGCAATTTTTCAACAGGATAACGCCCGGCCTCACAGTGCTCGAATCAGCCAACATGCTCTACGAGGTGTACAGATGCTTTCCTGGTCACCATACTCTCCTGACTTGTCACCAATCGAACATGTGTGGGACGTGATTGGACGCCGTTTGCAGAACCTGCCACTGCTTCGTTCAGAGGACGAACTGTGGCAAATGGTTGAAAGGGAATGGAGTGCCATCCCTCAGGACACCATCCGCAGGCTTATTGACTCCATGCCTAGACGTTTTTCTTCGTGCATCGCTGTCCGCGGTGGTCCCACTTTTTACTGAGCCGACGCCGTCCTCGCTCTAAATTTTGCTTATTTATTTTGAAATAAATATCACTTATTGTTCCATGCTGTCTCTGTCTTCTTACCAAATTTCATCAATTTCTGACCACTCCTTCTTGGTGTTGCATTTTCAATGTCGAGCAGTGTAGTTTTAAAAATTTCAGAATACAGTAAACTAAATAGAATTTACATTTTTATTTGCAGACGGATCTTAAAATACTGCCGTAGCTGTATAGATGTTTGATTTACGGAAATCGTATATACATTGAAGAGAGTGCAAATTTGGCACGCATTTCTTCGTCTTCCGATAATCATCCACTTCTTGGTGCTACATAACTTAGAAATTTATTATGTCTGTGGCAATTTTCAACATAATTATAAGTTTCGTTTTCAAATTATTAATATACGCTTTCCAAAAACTTGATTTTATAAAACGGCAATACTGATTTTATCAAAAAAAAAAAAAAAAAGTTTCAACATGTTTCGGTATTGTAAGGATTCGGTTCCTGCAGAATTGATTTGAAAAAGCGGCTGATTTTATAATCCAGTGATTTTACTAGTGGCCATTCGCTACTCAAATGGCAAACAATGTGTACAAATTCGTTTCGAAAAAAACGTGGGATCCCCATTAGATTGATTTTTTTTAATATTAAACTTTAAAACATGTTGAAAATGATA
The DNA here is from genome assembly GCA_038373865.1 of Uloborus plumipes. Lineage (NCBI taxonomy): Eukaryota > Metazoa > Arthropoda > Arachnida > Araneae > Uloboridae > Uloborus > Uloborus plumipes. Next base: position 56,408 of record JAXGGA010008295.1, read on the forward strand.
GACAGAAATATTAAACAGAGCTTTGAAAAAGTCTGAAAATTTGGAAATGTCCAGATTCCCAATTTTACTTTGCATTATTTGCTGAAAAATAGTCCGTTTTCCGCTTAGTATTATCCGAGAGCTTCCACAGCTATGCATCTATTGTTGTATCTAAGTTTGAAAGAAGGAAGCAAGAAAATCCTACTTTCCAGAAAATTTGAAAGAGCAAATAGGGGTTTTGTATAAAGCAGTACCGTAAAGTCGGGTTACTTGGACCCTAGGGGGTTACTTGAGCCCATTACAGTAAAATGATAAAATCTGGGTTTGGTACTTACTAGTTGAAGATTTGCACGTAGTTCCTCGTTTTTCCGCTAGGTAGAAGCACTCTGCAGCCTCTAACGCTAGTACCAAACAGAGATTTTAATCATTTTACTGTGGGCTTAAGTAACCCCCCTTGTGGGTCCAAGTAACCCGACTTTACGGTAAGTAACCGCCTCTAAGCCAGGGCTAAGCCAGAAACATGCAGTACACCACCAGGCAGGCGCGCACCCAGGAGGGGGCTTTGGGGGCTTAAGCTCCCCCTATGACAAAACTGGACTTGAAGCCTTAAGCATCAACGACATTTTAAATTTTTCCACGGTGTCAGAAAAGATTCAAGTCATTAATAACTCAATATACAGGGTGTCCACTCCAATCGTGGACCAATAGCTAATTTCTAAACCGTTAGAGAAAAGCATAGAGTTTATTTAGGAAAAAATCTCCAAATTATGAAAGGAATTTTGGGTCTATTCAATGTTTTTCAAAAAATCAAATTTTGAAAGAGTTACGAAATTTAAATTTTTATACAGCCTCCCAGTCCTATCAATCATATTTAGTAAAACATTCTTGACACTGTAACGTTTAAAACTAAAAAAAAATCACTCTTCTACCACAAAAATTGACCGAGTTATGACGTTTTGAAAAATCAAGATTTTGAGGGATTTCGCATACGGTTCCTTAAGCGATCGTTCGATGACGTCATGAAATAATGCAAAATCTTGATTTTTCAAAACGTCATAACTCGGTCAATTTTTGTGGTAGAGGAGTGATTTTTTTTTAGTTTTAAACGTTACAGTGTCAAGAATGTTTTACTAAATATGATTGATAGGACTGGGGGGCTGTATAAAAATTTAAATTTCGTAACTCTTTCAAAATTTGATTTTTTGAAAAACATTGAATAGACCCAAAATTCCTTTCATAATTTGGAGATTTTCTCCTAAATGAACTATATGCTTATCTCTAACGGTTTAGAAATTAGCTATTGGTCCACGATTGGAGTGGACACCCTGTATACTACACTTTGAATCCAATTGAAATAACAAAT
>JAXGGA010008296.1:0-57722 GCA_038373865.1 Uloborus plumipes
CTGCAAAGTTAACTCATTGTAAAGTTGATATTTTAATTTTGAGGAAAGAAAAAAAATTTTTTGAGGGAAAATAAAGTTTATTTTGTTTTTTTGATCGAAGAAAATAATTAAGTTTCTATTCTTTTCAATTGGGTAAGAAAAAACTTTGCTCTTATGCCTTTTCTTTATACGGAATCACTTGTTTGTATATCTGACTCATACTAGTTGTGAATGGAAGCTAAGCGAGATTTCGAAAAAATCGCTTTCCTACTCTGCTTTGTTCAGAGGAGCGGAAAATTTCTCCTATTGTGTTCACTCCAACGAAAGGAGAGGGGTGTTCACTGTTCAATGATGTGTAAAATGCTACCCTTTCTCGGATATTTTAAAAACATGGTTTCTGCATCATTTTAACTGATCACTTTGTTATTTTAAACGAGGAATAATATACACTTAGTCACAAAAGTAAGTATGCAGAATGTTTGTGATGATATCCTATGGAAAAAACAGACCTACAATATTAGAGTTTTCAAATTAACGATTTATTTCGATTACAGCAACATTGAGTTTAATTACAAAATGAAAAATATTTAAAAAGTACAAATATTTAATTAGCAAGATGAGCTTAACTTAAAATAGGATGTAATTTACATCATAAAAGTAAGTATGCAAACAAAAACAAAGACATTAATATTGCAAATTTTACAATTTTTCAAAAAAATTGGTAATTTGTTGGATATCCTATGGCTTTTATAACGGCTCTCAATTTAGATGGCACTGATTATACTAAATTTTGAGTGACAGAAGATAGTATATTCTGCCCTTCCCCCAAAGGCCTTTTTTTTAGATCATTCTTAGTTTTGATCTCTTGTTTTCTGATTTGGCGATCGAGATAATCCCACAAGTGTTCAATGGGATTAAGATCAGGTGAGTGCAGTGGGGTTTTTAACTGTTTTCGCACGTTATATAGCAGCCATTCCCGAACAATCCGAGCAGTATGTTTGGTATCATTATCTTGTTAGAAAGTGAAGGATCTATCGAGTCCCAATTTAGGAGCACTTTGGCTTAGATTATTCTTTGAAGTATTCAAATAGCAATATTGATTCATTATTCCGTCAATTATAGCTAAATTCCCTACTTCAGTTGCTGCCATACAGCATCAAACCATAATCGAACCACCACCGTGTTTTACAGCTCCTTTACTGTTCTTTGGTTCTAGAGTTACATTTGCTTTCCACCAAACTTTTTGGTTTCCATCTGACTCGTAGATGTTGAATTTACTTTCGTCCAAAAAATCACGGAATTCCAAAAATTTGTGTCCTGCTTCTACTACATATACTGCTACATATTCTTTTGCAGAATCTATTCTCTTTTTGCGATTCACTTTGCTAACAAATTTTTTTCTTAGGAAATTTAGGAGTAGGAAATTTAATTGTAATTGACGGAATAATGAATCAATATACCTATTTGAATTCTTTAAAGATTAATCTAAGCCAAAGTGCTCCTAAATTGAGACTCGATACATTCTTCACTTTCCAACAAGATAATGATCTCAAACATACTGATCGGATTGTTCAGGAATGGCTGCTATATAACGTGTGAAAACAGTTAAAAACCCCACCGTACTCACCTGATCTTAATCCCATTGAACCCTTGTGGGATTATTTCGATCGCCAATTTAGAAAATAAGAGATCAAAACTAAGAATGATCTTAAAAAAAGGCCTTTGGGGGAAGGGCAGAAAATACCATCTTCTGTCACTCAAAATTTAGTAAAATCAGTGCCATCTAAATTGAGAGCTGTTATAAAAGCCATAGGCTATCCAACAAATTACCAATTTTTTTGAAAAATTGTAAAATTTGCAATATTAATGTCTTTGTTTTTGTTTGCATACTTACTTTTGTGATGTAAATTACATCTTATTTTAAGTTAAGCTCATCTTGCTAATTAAATATTTGTATTTTTTAAATATTTTTCATTCTGTAATTAAGCTCAATGTTGCTGTAATCGAAATAAATCGTTAATTTGAAAACTCTAATATTGTAAGTCTGTTTTTTTTCATATTACATCATCACAAACACTCTGCATACTTACTTTTGTGACTAAGTGTATGTACAATGAGTGCAAATTTTGCAGTGAATATTTTTTGAAATGTTGCGGTTTTTTTTTAGAGGGGATAGAAAATTTGATTGATTGATTTTAGTAGTGTTTATGTGTGGGATTGGAGAAATAGTTTTAAGTAGAATCAGGTCGTTATTCAGAGTGTTTGAAATAAGCGGTTGATTGAAATAGAATTATCTCGAATTAGTTTGAAATATGTTTAGTCGAATTGACTCATTATTCAGTATGTTTGAAACATCTTTAAGTCGAATCGACTCATTAGTCAGAATAGTATGAAAATAGTTTTAATGTTAAGGATGAAGTATTTTGACTTTTAAGTTGGTCTTATTCTAAAAGAGATTTTTTTTTTGTCTCTTTGGCAGGTATGCCCTACATGCGAGAAAACCTTCTCCTCAAAGAGTAGTTTAACTCGCCATTTGAAAACACACTCGGATAAAAACCCTACTTTTACATGTGAGGAATGTGGTACCTCATACAGCAGGAAAGAACATTTAAATAGGCACATGAATGTGCATAGTCCTGCATCTGCTCAGACTCCTATTAAGTGCGAAGATTGCGGCAAACAATTCGCTCGAAAGGACAATTTGAGAGCGCATATTCGTGCAGTGCATGCTCAGCCCCATTTACAATGCTCTCATTGCGATCAACTATTTCGTAAAACATCGAATTTACAACAACATGTCCGTGTGATGCATCAAGCAGCTCAATCGAAACGCAAGACAACAGATGAAATAGCCGCCCCAACTAAACGTATCAAGCACACTAAAAAAACAGCCTTGGGAGTTTTTGACCATCAAATATTGACGCCAAGTGAAAGAAACGAAGGAGATGTCAAGAAGACCTTTGATGAATTGAGACCACAAATCCATGATATGATTCTTGAAGAAATGAGGGAAAAACGCGCTTTGAAATGGCTCATTGTGATGAAGGTACAGTACTCCCGCCTTGCATTGAATGGAGAACTGGAAGTGATTACCTCCCATCATAGTTCCTCCTACCAAGTTGAAATGGTGGAATATACGATTCCAGATCATCTAGAAGAAGCCATTGCAAAGGTGGAAGCATGCATTGAAGCGTTTCTACAATTAGGGTCGGGGTGGATTTTTGACAAAGCCATTTCAGTGGAAGTAAAAACAGCAAAATATGCGCCTCTGGCAGGGAGGAGTTACATTCCCTTGTCGAAGAAAATTAAAGCCAAGAAAGCAGTACTGAATATCCAAAATGAAGACGTCAAGTGTCTACTTTGGTGTCTATTGGCACATAAGATGAAGATTTCATGGGAAGATCATCCTTACCGTGTATCCCACTATACATCTCATGAACATGAAATGAAGATGGAAGGGATAGAATACCCAGTTTCTATCTCGAAGATCTCCAGGATAGAGAAGATGAATAACTTACGTATAAACGTATTTGGATGTGAAACAGATGAAGTATTTCCTCTGTACATTTCGGAGCGTGAAGATGAAGACGTCGTTAATCTTCTACTAATAGCAAATGAAGACAAGCAACATTATTGCTTAATTCGGAACATGTCCAGATTATTAGGAGATCTGACGAATCACGATGGTGCAGGATATTATTGCTATAGATGTCTTCATCGTTTTTCAGCTAAATCCCTGCTTCAAGACCATCTGCAATACTGCAAGAATGTCTCTCCTCAACGAGTGAAGTTGCCAAAACAAGGGGAAAATATTTTAAAATTCGACAAAGAGCATTTCCAACATCCCATATCTTACTGCATTTATGCCGATTTCGAATCGCTCATCGTCCCTATTCATTCTGCTCAACCTTCTACATCCAACTCGTTCACAGAAAAAATAGCAAGACACGAAGCCTGTGGATATGCATATCTTATCGTTGGATCGGATGGAAAACAAGTCAAGCCAATAAGTGTATACAGAGGAGTGGATGCAGCTACACATTTTGTGAGGAAGTTGCTGGAAGAGCGGGAAGAAATCGCAGAGAAATTGAATGAAATTGTACCAATGGCACTCTCCCCTCAAGATGAAATTAATTTTAAAGCGGCATCTCAATGTCACATTTGCAAAGGGTGTCTTGGAAGGGATAGAGTGAGAGACCATGACCACATCAGTGGGGTGTACAGAGGTGCAGCCCACAGATTATGCAACTTAAAGTATCGTGTGCGAAAGATGATCCCAGTGGTCTTTCATAATTTAAAGAATTATGACGCCCATCATATCATAAAGACGCTGGGTGATTTCCCGGGATGCGAGTATCAACTGATTCCAACTAACATGGAAAAGTACATATCATTTTCCATATCTTGCAGAGAAGAAAAACGAGGGGAGCAAGTGCCACTGGTATTTCCAGGGCGAGGACTCAGTCACTTTTCTCACCTTTAGTCACCTTTTGAAATTTTTGTCACTTTTTGTCACCTTTTGGAGTTTTAGTCACCTTTCTCACCTTTCTTGAAATGTGTTTTAGAAAAATCTATTTTTGATTTTTAAAATTTGAGTATTCTTTTTCTTACCGAAAATAAATGGAATTTTGAGAAGAAAAAAAAAAAGAAAAGCAAAAATCTGTCATTCAACCATTAAAAAAAAGCGTTTTCAACTGTGGCTCATTCACAAAACAAAGCCTTTTAGAAGCACCTGTTTAAAAGTTTCAGAAGGAAACAAAAAACAGGTGCACCTGTTCCAAGGATATTTGGTAGTTCTTTTTTTTTATTGTTCTTGAAACAAAATTCTGCTGGTGATTTGCATAGATGGGGGGAAAACGGGGGTCAATGTTCTTATCTTTACCATTATGTTCTTATCTCTTTTCTGCCCCCCCCCCCCACCTTCCCCAAAGAAAAAACTGACTGCTGATTTCACCCCTTTCCTGGGTTTTTCTATGCCATACCACAAGGCTCTTTGACCTTGAAGCATGTGTGAAAAGCATCATTGGAAAACCCCCCTTTAATTTGCAGAAAAAATGTAATGCAAAAAAGAAAATATCAGGAAGAGAGAATTTATTTGGGGAACATCTTTCTTTTTTTTTAACTTACAGGTAACTTTTATTATTATTTTTTTTTTTCAGAAGCAATTTCCTTTTCCTAAATTTTCAGAACAGGTTCCATTTGGGATTCAGAATCACGCCTGGTGTTATCACAGGGTGTCTTTTTGCATTTTTACTAATATTGGTATGCGTGAAATTTAATTAGTTGTAGAGATAATAAAGAAACCATTGAAGCAAAGGTGTAAGACGAACCCAGCAGAGTACCAGTTAATCAGAGACTGGAATTTGAGAGCATCTGCTGTTGTTACAATTTATTATTGCACATGATGTTTTATTGGAATAGTTGAAAGCTCCAACATTATTTATAAGGTAAGACATTTTTCCATTTTCACTTATTTTAATAAGTAGTTGATTAATATTCATAAATTTCCATCTCTGAAATGTGTCTTTTTCCCATCTTATCATTTGAAATGTTGCCTATTTACATATTTCTTACTTTTATGTTCTTAGGCCTCACAACTAGCTCAATTTTTCCTTAAAAGTTTTAAAAACTAAATTACTAAAGAATCCATTTTTTCATATTCTGTTCCATTTTTTTTTTTTTTTTTGCAAACATTATTTTTAAAATACATATATTTGTTATATTTTTATTAGGGTGTCAATGATTTAAATCAATTGATTTAAATCAGTGATTTAAATCGCGATTTAAATCAATTGATTTTTTTTAAAAAAATCATTGATTTAAATCACTTTTTATTTTAATCCTGATAAAATTCTCTTGGACAATCTCAATTTCATTATTTTTACTACAGTTGATGCTCGTTATAGCGACCACACCTTATAAAGACCGTCCCAATGTAAGGACCGGTGAGAAAACCACCAACTGTTTCTCAACATACTATATGCTCTACCTCTTACAGGGACCACTACTCTGTTATAAAGACTGTTTTCTGTTTTTCTGTAGAATTGGGAGGGTTGTTATTCACTGTATTTTCTTTTAGAGCTTTGATTTCTATTTAATAAATCCAAAAGTAATCTTACTCATCCCCCCTCCACAGATGGTGGAAGGTTGCAGTCAAAATAACATGCATGCACAAATAGTGCTGATTGTTTTGTCTAATATGTGAAATAAAGAAAATACATGCAGCTGCAGGGCAGGTGTTGCAAAGAGTGAATGGGGAGGGGGTGACATATAGAATGTGTGATATACTTTCAGTGAAAGAAAAAACAAAAACCAGACAGATGAATTTTCTATGCCTTGGATTAGCAACTTGGGGGGAGGGGGGCGGGCAGTCTTTATTAGTAGATGAAATGGAATATATTCCAGCTTTACAAAACAAAAGCAAAATAAAGAGGGGGGGCTGAATGAAATGTGGATTGGGTTGCGCTTCCTTCCCATTTGATTTTTATCCTAGCTATGAGACAGGATTATTTTCAGATTGGCTCCTAACACTTTTTTCTGGGTTCCTTACTGGTGAAACTTTACTTCTAAGGTGTTTTTGTATTTTTAAAAACTTAAAGGAAGGTCGTTCATAAATGTGAATTAATTAATAACTGAAGTTTCTAATTTTTTTTTGAAAAAATAAAAAAAAATCTGATTTAAATCAAAAAAATCCGATTTTTTTTTATTTTTTTACACCCTGATTTTTATATAATGAATTAATTTGTGATGTGTTATGTATTTTTAAAATTATTTTATAAGAACATGTTTCACATTTATGAAGGTCAAAAATGGCTTTCAATAAAAATTGTATGATTCACTGTAAAAGGTTAAATTTGGTGTTGTTAATTTGATATTTTTCAGTAATGTACTTTTTGAATCCTTATCAGTATTCTTTCAGTACATATGGTTATTTTTCTCTGATACTTGTACTCTATTTTGGTTCTGTTGAACTTTTATAGAATGTCTGTAATTTGGGTTAGCTCTTAAAAAGTGTTTAATTTTACATTTCAGTTTTTTGAAGCAAACAAATTTGGGGTTTTACCTGCTTTTACTCTTTTTTTTTTTTACTGCACTACTTTTTAAAAGAAATATGCAAATCCTTTTTGTTTTTACAAAAGAGATCAACCATGTTTCATTTACAGCAAGAGGAAAAAAAAACATTATTTAAAATGAAAACAAACAAATTTTTCAGATTTTATTAAAAGTCAAAAATTTTTTGAAATAGTTGCAAAAGACGTAGTTAAAGATAAGCAGATATACCAGCTCTGTTCAATCTCTAGCACCTGACACCAGACAAATTTCTTCTGCTTTTTAAATAATTAAAAAGTCACCGTAAAAGTAGATGATTTCTTATTTTAAAGTGTTTGTAATTCCATGCCTATTTTTGATAATTAATTTTTTTCCAGACAAACTTTAAAATGGGAAAGTGTAAATTTCGCAATGATTGGTTGGAAATAAAGATCACCTAATTGTTAATGTTTCCGTCTGGAGGAAAAAAGTGAATGAAACAGAATTGTTTTGCTGTGTATGCTTTGTAGTATATACTTTGAAACTAAAGGTTTTCAAGCAGATATGGAGTAAACCAGTGACATTTAGAGCTCGCACCGCCCCCTGCATGAGTGGACCTTTAATAACTATGCTTTCAACCATTTCTCCCAGCTTCCGCACGTTTAGTACGAAAGATTCATCTACCATTGCTGAAGTAATTAAGACGATGAAATCAGTAGGCTGCAATTATTCATTGGATTCATTACAAGATATTCATGACGTTTTTAAGAAGATGTTTCCTAATAACGTTCCGGAGTATTTTTCACTTTCGCCGAAGAAAATGCGCTATTTAACTACAGATGGGCTTGCCTCTTATTTTAAGGAATGCATGTTAAAAGAAGCACACTTATCCTATTACACTTTGAGCTTTGATGAAACTACTAATATAAAAGATAGAAAGGAACTGCAACTAACAATACCATATTAGTCTGAAAGCAAATGTTGCATTACAACAGGGCATCACAAAACTATCTTCTTGGTTAAGGCAGAGGGGGAAATTATGCACAGCACTTACTGCAGGCAATTTATCCACGAATAAATGTCTTATGCTTGCCTCAGATGCTCCCAATGTTAATGAAAAGGTTTATAGGTTGTTTAACACTGCTATACTTGAGATACGAGAAAAAAGCCAGATAAATATTGGTACTTGCAATATTCATACAAGGCATAATGCATGTGTCAAAGCATTGCATTATTTAGGTGAAGAAGCCTCTGAACTTCTTCTTAGTATTTATATTTATTTTGATGGTTGGCCTGCTCGTTGGGAGGATTTCGAAGAAGTGCAAGCTAATTTAAATATACCTCATCACAAGTTCATGAAACACACAACTACTCGTTGGCTTACCCTAGGACCTGCCGCAAGCAGAGTTCTGGAACAGTGGGAGGCTCTTCAGTATTATTTTTTTAAACATGTGCCATTAAAAAAGAATTTGGTTATGCAATCCAGGTCATATAAAGCTGTTGCAAATGTTTTAAGAAAACCCTCTATAAAAGCTGAGCTGAATTTCATCATTTCATCTGCTGATTTGTTCATGCAGTTCACAAAACGCTTTCAATGCAATGTTCCTATGATACATAAATTGTACCAAGAAATAAAGACCATACTTCGTACTTTCATGGCTCGAGTTCTGAAAGAGTCTGTTATAAAGAAAATTGATTTCTCAGAGGTGGACACTGATGAACTATTTGCAGTTGGTAACAGATTACCTCTTGAAGAACTAGTTGTTAGTGAGAATGTGACAAATGAACTGTCAAAATTTAAAGAAAATGATAAGTTAGTATTTTTAAGAGTTGCTCAAAATCATTATGTGACTGCTTGCAAGCATATAATAGAAAAGTCTTGCATGTCAAATGGGCTAGTGAAAAGTTTTAGATTTTTGGATCCAAAAGAGCGAAGTAAATTTAGAAGCTGTAAGGACCTTGTAAAGGTTGCCCAAATCATGCCTTTTGATATTCCACTTGATAAGTTGCAAGATGAATGAAAACTTTTGCAGCTGGAAAAAGATGATGAAACATTTCAAAATAAAGCCATTGATAATTACTGGCAGCAGCACCTTTCAAAAAAGGACTCCATTTCCAATGATTTAAAGTATCCTAATGTTTCAAAGGTGGTAAAAGCTGCACTCACATCGTCTCATGGTAATGCAGACATTGAAAGACGATTTTCCATTTCAAAGCACTTTTTTGCCCAAACTAAGACAGCAACGACCAAAAGATTTTTAGACAGCATACTTACAGTAAAAGATGCTCTAAAAGAATATCCTCATTTTCTTTCTGTCCCAATTGGTCCAGAACTGATTAAATGTGCACAACAAGCACACGCAAATTATACTTCATACATGGAGGAATGTAAAAGAAAAAAGGAATTGGAATTGAAACAGAAGCAAGAGGAAGATCAAAAAAGAAAGAATTTGGAAGAAGAAATGAAGAAAATGGAAAAAATTAAAACATCTATTGAAAGCGAAACTGTAGCTCTGAACGAAAAAAAAAAGGATCATCTTCAAACAAAAGCGGCACGAAGGAGCTTTTCGATGAAGCTTCTCAGAAACTAAAAAAAGCTCTGGAAAAAAATGATCTAAAAGCAGCAAAAGTAGCTCAAGCTATGCTCGAGGGAGTTAAAAGTATCCAAGCTGAAGAAAAAGTAAAAGAAAAAGAAGTAGAAATAATTCAGAAGACAATTGAAAAAAGAAAATCAAGTGTTATCACATCATTTTTCAGTAAAAAGCCAAAAATATAAAGAAATACCAAAGCAACAATCTCAGCTCTCCTAATTTTAGTGAAAAGCTCCTAGTTTTGAACCAAATCTTCTGTTTTGCAGTTGACTTGTACCAATTAGGACTGGATCTATTAGCTTCCGCCCCCTATAATAAAATCTCCACCAACTCTGTTCTCCCGAAAAGCAAACTCTTTTGTCATGAAAAACTATGCTCTTTATAATTTAACTGATGATTTTTTTTTTCTTTTGTTTTATAATTTTTATTCTTACTTTTTTCTGATAGTGGAATGATTTTTTTTCTGATCTAAAAAGGAGAAATTAAAAGCAGTTTTATAGACCAGATTTTAAAATTTGGCTTTCAAGTCATTATGTCCCTTCTTTTAGACCTCAACTTACCTGTTAGTCGAAAGCTAATCATTGTAAATACTATACTGCTTTATATTATCTGGACAACGTATGCACTGAGATTCAAATATCACCTTTTATTTATGGACTTTTTTCCAGCTCTCCCGTGACATATTTAATTGAGTACTACTATGCTTAGAATCTCAGCCTTTTGATAAAGGTCTATTTTTGTTTTCCTTCCTTCAAGCTATTTGACCTACGTTTCTCTCTTTACTCTGCATAATAATAAATTTTCGTTTACTATATGCTTTTTACATTTAATATTGCTGTGGTTTTTTTTTTTTTTACAAATATTTATAGCTTATGTGATATTATTACGTTTATTTCAAGTTATTATTTTCAGACTTTGGAGATTCTTATTGTTTTTCATAATGTAAAACCTTTTTGTAAACGTTATGTTTGAAATGCACAATTTTTTGGCTCCTGCCAAGATAATTTTATTATTTAAGATTCGCTGATGATCCCAAATAATATATTTCAGTTTCTGATAGTACTGAATATCAAATATGTTCACAATGTTTAAGGTAGGTTTAAGGGCACCAGTTTTTTCAATCTCTTGACCTCTAATGCGTGCTCCCCCTCCATATTACAAATCTGCAGGTACACAAATCTGCATAGTATTTTTATTATTATTCTTTATCACTCTCTCAGTTTAAAAAAATGTCAAGTTTCAAAATTTCAGTAAAATTGTTGGTAAGTAATCTTGCTTAGTGATGGCGGCTCACTATGGCATATGAGTTAACGAACCATTGCTTTGCCTTCCACTGATTGAATAATAATTTTGATTGAATGAATATTTTCTATTGGAAATTTCTTTAACTAATATATTTCGCTCTGCAGAAAATTTTGTAAATAAAATTTTTTTTAAATGAATTTTAAATTCTCTAATGTTTGAATTGAATTTTTAAAACTGTATTATTGCGTGACATGCTCAAGGTTTCAATTTTTCTGTATCCTGTAAATATTTTATATATTTAATTAACTTTTTTATAATAACATTAATTATTATGATTTTTTAATAACTTCATTTAAAATTACTTTTTGTGCCTCTCACTAGAAACTAGAAAAAGAATGCCGATGATTTTGCAATGAGCTATTAAAAATATGAAAAAAATAAAATATATTCATTAAATACATCGTCATTATCTTTACTTCATAATTTCAGATGTTAATTTAATTGATTTTAAAGAAAAATCTTTGAACATCCCATAAAGTTTACACTGAAAGTTTTTTGTAAATATGTCCTAAAATGGTTTATTTTGTTACTTCCAGCCCTATCATATTCATGTTCAGAATCTAAGTCTTTTAAAATATAGTATGTAGAGGCTATGTTGGTAAAAGTCGGAAAAAAGGATAACCGTTTTCTTCTTTTTGAATTCTTAACAAATTACTTTTGGTCACCTTTTAGTTACTTTTTTGTCACCTTTAGTCACCTTTTTTTGAAAATTTGTCACCTTTCTCACCTTTTTCATAGACCATCAGCAGTCCTCGCCCTGCTCGACAGTTTCCAATTCTTACCAACTTCCTTGGAGAAATTAGTAGGAAACCTCCACCCTACAGATTTTCACCTGCTCTACAATAACATGCCAGGAAATAAGGTCCACCTTCTATTAAAAAAAGGGGTGTATCCTTATGAATATATGACCAGCTTTAAAAAATTTGAAGAAAAAAATCTCCCATCAAAATCAACTTTCTACAGCTCTCTGATGGAAGAAGAAATAACAGATGAAGCCTACTCCCATGCGCAAACAGTATGGAAGGAATTTAACATAAAAACGATGGGAGACTATCATGACTTATATGTCGCAACTGACGTCCTCCAGCTTGCCGACATTTTTCAAAACTTCAGAAAGCTGTGTCTGAGATATTATTCTATCGATGCACCCCACATGTTCACTGCCCCTGGTTTGGCTTGGCAGGCATGTCTCAAGATGACAAGTCAACCCCTCGAATTGCTCACGGATATTGATATGCATTTATTCGTGGAACGTGGCATTCGTGGGGGTATTTCAGTTATTTCAAAGAGATATGCCGCCGCAAACAACAAATACATGTCCAACTACGACCCGACTTGCCCATCTAAATACATTATGTATTTAGATGCTAACAACTTGTATGGATGGGCAATGTCGCAACCCCTACCATACGGAGAATTTAAATGGGTCGAAGCCAACCAGGTGGATGAAGCATGGATTGCTTCTATACCATCGAACAGTGACATGGGATACATTTTAGAGGTGGATCTGGAATACGGGGCTGAGCTGCACAATGAGCATAATTCATACCCACTAGCCGCAGAGAAGTTGAAAATTGATAAGCAAATGCTATCTCCATCAGCACATGAAATTCTCCAAGAATTAGGTGCTACTCATTTCACACCATGTGAAAAATTAATTCCTAATTTACAAGACAAGTATCATTATATTACGTATCACAAGAATCTTCAACTATATCTAACATCCGGATTAAAGTTGAAAAAAGTTCATAAAGTCTTGGCGTTTAAACAAAAATCTTGGCTTAAACCGTACATCGAGTTCAATACTGAAAAACGAAAAGTTGCATCCAATTCCTTTGAAAAGGACTTTTTCAAGCTTATGAATAACTCGGTGTACGGTAAAACGATGGAAAATATACGTAATCGAGTCGATATCCAACTTGTGAATACGGAACGGAGAGCATTAAAAGTCGTGGCAGAGCCAAGTTTTAAAAATTTTAAAATCTTCTCTGACGTGCTGGTGGGTGTTGAGCGATTAAAATCTACGATCACCCTGAATCGGCCCATCTATGTTGGGTTCGTGATTTTAGAACTCAGTAAAATACTAATGTATGACTTTCACTACAACCATATTATGCAAGTGTATGGGGAGAGGGCTGAATTGCTCTTCACTGACACAGATTCTCTCATGTACGAGATCGAAACTGATGATATATACGATGACATGAAGGAGAATATTCATCTTTATGATACCTCGGAATATCCGAAGACACATCCGCTGTACAGTGAAGACAATAAGAAAAAAATTGGAAAGTTCAAGGATGAATTAAACGGCGAGATAATTCATGAATTCGTCGGATTACGTGCCAAAATGTATTCCATCAAATCTGCAAGTGTGGAGAAGAAGACGGCTAAAGGGGTCTCTCGTCGTGTTGTGAAAAATCGCATTACTCATGTCGATTATAAAAATTGTCTTCAACAGATTAAAACAACACGGGAGAGATCGATGAAAATTGGAAGCGATCATCATCAACTCTACACTTTGCATGTTAATAAAACGGCTCTCTCCCCATTCGATGATAAGCGGTATATATTGGATGATCATGTGAATACGTTGGCTTACGGTCATATCAAAATTAAGAAAAAAAAATGAAGCATTTCAAGAAGAAAATGAAGAACTTCAAGAAAAAAAAAAGGGTTTTTTTTTTTACAAAATGAAAGAAAATAACATGAAGTACATGAAAATAACATGAAGTACTTGAAAATAACATGAAGTACTTGAAAATAACATGAAGTACTTGAAAATGAGAAAGTGAAAATGAAAAATTTGAAAATGATGATTTGTGCAAAATGGAAGAAGATAATCACTGCAGTATTTTTAATCTGTGTGAGCACATTTTATTTTAATGGCCATTTTTTTTTAATTTAACTAAAAATGATATTTTGATTTTTTTTTTTTTTCACTTAACTAAAAAATGATATTTTAAACTTTTGATTTTATCTTTCATTTTCTGATTTTGATTTTATCTTTTATTTTCGAATTTTATTTTTTTTTTTATTTATTTATTTTGATTTTATTTTAAAGGTACCTTAGTGTATGTTTATGTGGTAACGACAAAAAAAGTTTTCTCTTTTCAGATGGAGTGTAATTATGTTTTCCTTTTCAGATGCAGTTTTTATTTTGGCCTTATATTTTTTTTTATTGCTTGTATATTATTGTATATTTTGTATATATTTTACTGTTTTTAATATGTGTATGATTGAATTTGTGTGAATGGATTTGCATGAGTGTGTTTGTATGTGTTTGTGTGAATGGATTTGCATGTATGTGTTTGTGATTAAGGATTTCATGGCTAAGCCGAGGAAGGGGACTGATACCTGGGTGAAAAAATAACCCCTCGGTCGATGAGGTCTTGAATGAAATCTCCAGGTGTTAGGAACATGATTAAAAAAAATGAGTGAATTTCCTGATTCTCAAAATATATGATCCGCTAAAAGTCTCAAGTTTTCTGTGTTTAATATTTGTGTATATGTTTGCAAAACGTATGTGTTTTCAAAGAAAATGTTTGTGTCGTGAAATGATTTATTTGATGTGAGAGTTTGATTGTCTCACACAATATGATTACGTGCATTAAAATTGTATAAAAGTGCTATTTAATTTTAGAAGATAGCTAGTAGAAGTCAGCAATATGTAGATGGAATGTTTAGGAATGCATTGGCGAGATCACCTGATTCGGTCAATTACTAAATTAATTGATTCGGTCAATTACTAAATTAATTACTAATTAAAATAGTATACGAACTACATTTGCAGATTTAAAAAAAAAAAAAGTTGATGGGGTGTGGTTATTTACTACACCGGGTTGGATGGTGGGATCATCAACTTAAAAAAAAAAAAAAATTTCAAAATTTTGAAAGTCCAAAAAATATTCTAAGTCCATCGGTTACCATGACAACAAGTGTTGCCATCTTAAGAAATGAAACTTGCAGTTGTCATCTTAAAATTCTTAAAACGAAACTTGAAGTCGCCTTAGCAACAAGTGTTGCCATTCAAAGAAACCAAAACATTGGTTGTCATGACAACCAAAATCCTCGCGGCGGCCCTGGGAGGCGGGAGGCGGCGGAGGGAGGTGGCTGCGGGGGAGGCTGCGCAACGGGGGTTCAAGGGGTTCAAGGGGGCGTGGCTGAACCCCTGAACCCCCGGCTGTCGGTGAACTGTCCTTTTCTCCCTACTGCTGATCACTTGGCCAAATCAGCAACCCAGGATACTCCTAACTACTCTCACCCTCTCCCTAATACTTATCTAAAACAACTTTTAACTGACGAAATTTTACACAATTGGCAGACCCATTGGGACCTCTCAACAAAAGGGCGCTGGACTTTTGACATTTTTGATAAAGTTTCCTTTAATAGACTCCGGACTTCTCATTTTAACCAATTTCTTACCAATCATCGCCTTACCCACTCATATTTCTTTAAACACGAGATTCTTTCCTCTAACAATTGTATCTGTGGTGAAGAGGGTTCCTTTGAACATTTCATTTTTAATTGCAGATTCACATCACAATTTCATCTCAAACTTACAAATATTCTACGCTCAAAATGGAAAAATTACATAGTTGTTGACCATTCGGCCCGCCAAAATGTTACTAATCTAATTTATTTTCTCTTCTCGCATTACCATATTTTCTTTCCCGCCCTTACTTAAACCACTTTTTGTTTTCTTTCATTTTATCTTGTTTGTATGTTCTTTCTTATCTCAAGGATTATCTATGTAATATCTATGTGATCATTATCTATGTGTCTATGTGATCACTATCTATCTGTCTATGTGATCATTATCTATGTAATATCTCATGTTCTATATAACTACGACTCGTGTACTATCAATTTTTGAACCAACTGTCTGTAAAATGTGTTTTTTAATAAATCTGAGTCGGACTGGGGTCAATCTTGGCAGGGCTTTCCAAGCTTGCCAGCCTGTTGCCGAGGCTAGTTTCAAAAGATAGTAGACTTCTCCACACCCACTCCAAACAGGAAGGCTTTCTTTAAGCTATTGGGGGTGCGGGAGAAGGAGTTACTTTTGAACGTTGCTGCTCGTTTTCTCATAGCATAACGTTATTTCAAACTTCGCCCTGGTGATTTGCTCATGTTCAAGATCAAAGAACTGTTCTTGCACTATGTTTGGGGTATATTTCCCGAAGTCTTTTCATATTCGAAAAAGTTTGCTCTCGCAAAATCGACTCAGCACTCATTGAGTCTGTGTGTCAAAGAAAACCAGACAGCGAGCAAGAAAGTTTGGTATTGTGATTCTCATCAGCAAGTAATTTACTGCTCAACTGTATTTTCCCAGCGATTTATCCTGCTTCAGTTTTTATATTTATTTGTACCTGTCATATTCAAGATCCAACCCGTTTATATTCGACTCATTTTGTATCATTTTAAAATTGATTCATTTCCATATTTTACCTGTGATACTTCGGAAGAAATGGAATTTAGTGAAAGAGATTAATACCAAGTGAAAAGATATTTTGAAAAAAAAATCAACACAACCCAGCCTGCAGTACTACGGATAACGAGGTTTCTCTTTTGACCGTTGCTACTCGTTTCCTCAGAACATAACGTTATTTCAAACTTCGCTCTGGTGATTTGCTCATGTTCAAGATCAAAGAACTGTTCTTGCACAAAATTTGGGACATAATTCCCGAACTCTTTTCATATTCGAAAAAGTTTGCTCTCACAAAACCAACTCAGCCTCATTGAGGCGGTGTGTCAAAGAAAACCAGACAGCGAGCAAGAAAGTTCGGTATTGTGATTCTCATCAGCAAGTAATTTACTGCTCAACTGTATTTCTCCCGCGATTTATCTTGCTTCAGTTTTTATATTTATTTGTACCTGTCATATTCAAGATCCAACCCCTTTATATTTGACTCATTTTGTATCATTTTTTTAAATTGATTCTTTTCCATATTTCACCTGTGATACTTCGGAAGAAATGAATTTAGTGAAAGAGATTGATACCAAGTAAAAAGTTTTTTGAAAAGAATCAACAAAACCCAGCCTGCAGTACTTCGGATCAAGAGGTGAAAAGAGCTGAGACAAAGGACAAAACAGTTTTATTTTGTAACAATGTCATTGGTATGTAATCTGTCTCATTGCCTCCACTTCCTCAAATAATGCTTTTTGAAATTTCATACTATTTTTTTTCCTTTAGCACTAAAGAAGTTAAGGGATCACGCATGGCTTACTTTATTTGATTTATTTAATTAATGCATTTTTTTAATTTGATATATGGCACTTTTGAGCCCTGATTAAAACTATTTTGCGAAAAAATCTGCAAAACGTTGTCGCTTGCAGTATTTGGGATGAAGATGTTTCTCGTTCGATGATTGATGACAATCTCTCAGAAGCTGCCGTTGTTTCTTTGTACTGGTGTGTATTTTCCAGGGTTTTTTTCATGAGAGATAAAGTTTTTAATTGGTACTGATATAATTTACTATTTAACGTCAACGGTATTTTTCTATTATAGAACTGTTTATTTCTTATCATATGAACAGATGTTCAAAATTTTACACTGTGCCCCCCCCCCCCCCCCCCCGCATCACCCTTGATTTTTTTATTTTTTTTTTCAGTTTCTATCATCCTATTTATATAGTCAATCCCTTTTTATAGTCACTGGTGAGTTCAATTGACAACTAAGTCAAAAAATCTTTCATTACTTGTATTTCATAATTCTACATCACTATTTAACGCTGATATTGTTTTGATGTAGCGTTAATATAATTTTATTATAACGATTATACATGTTGTAATAATGAGTGATCAAAATCATTTTAGAAAACGAGTCACATTTTTGTGTATCTTTTGTAAAACTCGTACCCAGAGATGAAAAACAAATTATTCTAAAAGTGAAAGAAGATTCTCGATCTACCACAAATGAATTTAATTGTTTACTTTGTTTTTTGTAATTATGTTTCGTTAATTAATGCTAATTTATTTATTCAATAATTTATTTTAAAGTGTTTTTTGCTCCCGACGATCAATAAAATCAAAAGAATGTCTATCGGGACATTGAAGAGGAACGATGCAACAAGATAGATTTACAACTCTGCACCCTCTTTTTGAAAAATTCCTATGAACACCACTGTTTACCTCATATGTATTTTTTTGGAAATATTTGTGGTTACTAATATGGTATAATTCTGCCCCCCCCCCTCCCCAACAACGATTCCATGTTGGAATTATAGATGCGTACGCATTAGAGTGGAGCGAAAAAAACAAAGTTTTTATTTTCGAATCGTAATAGTGCGGAAAAGTTGCGATTGGTGAAGAGTTATAAAACAAAACAAAAATTTTTGAAATCGGATAATATCTTCCGTTCCCGCAACGAGCCTGAAATTTTGAAAAAATTAAAATTTTCATGTGTTTTTAGCGATTTTTTAAATTTTTGTTTTAATGTTTTATTAATGCTCTTGGACGGAAAAGTTACGTTTGGTGAAGCCTTCTGAAATTTTGAAAAATATATTGAAATCGAATAATACCTTCTGATCCAGGAACAAGCCAGAAAAACCAAAAAAATAAAATTTCAGCTTTTTTTGGGGTGATGAAAAAAAATTAAAAAAATATGTTCTCATTTTTTTTTCTTTTTTACCCGGTATCATAGCGTAAAGCCTTTTAAAAAGCACTATATTACTCTTAAACATTAATTTTTTTCTTCATTTTTCAGGTATCTTCTAAACATGCAAAACTACCATTTTTTACAACAATGAAACATTTTCAAATAATCGAAAGTTATAAAATAATTTCCAAAATTTCTGCAATCCAGTACAAAAATCCACTAAATAAAACACCCACTCCTAAAATAAACGCTAATTTTAATCACTAAACTATAAACAATTTTAATACCCAACTAATTATATACAGTTTCTTAATCCCCTTTTGTAGTCTGTGCCTTCTATAATTACGTTACCTAACTTAACTGACTACCCACAGAAGCCTTTAACATTAATTTAATTAGAAACTAATTTTAAAATTAAAACTTCTTTAAAATTAAACCTAGTTAGGTTAGGTAGTGTATAGAATGAGACTGTAAAATGCAATTAAAAATTCAGAAACTAACATATAATGAGGTAGGGATAAAAAATATTGTTCATCTTATGAGTGAGTGTTTTATTCAATGGATTTTTGTACTGAAAAAGTTAAACAAATTTAATAATTAGGTATGGGTAAAAAATTTCATGTAAATGTTATCCATTATTTTTTGCTTTTTAGTTACTTTTAGTTGGCAAGGTTATCTTGGTGCCTACAGTAACACAGTCCCAGGCAAAGTGGGGCAAGGTGTAACAAAAATTAAGGATTGGAAAGCATTTGACAAGGAGAGGGCACTACTGCCCCACACACCCCATTAGCCTTATGCAAAAAATGTTAAAACATGTTATCATGACAACTGAACATTTGAAACACGATTGCAGAGAAACTTGTGATTAAAAGGTTACTATAAGCATCTCGGTGATGATTTTGGAACACATTTCATATGAAAGCCATAAATATAAGGAATGTATTAGTGTAGAAGACAAAACAAATTTTAGATTTTGTTGATTTCTAATTTTTCATACACAAAATTATTTTAAAATAAATAATTAAATTTAAGTTTAAAAAACTAAAAAATACGCATTTAGAGTTAATCAAACTGTAAAGCTTTAAACCATTTCAAATTACAAGTTTACATGAACCTTATAATACATCAACATGTAATATAGTTTAGCCTTTAGTACTAATAATAGCATTCAATAACATCAACAAGTAATAATATAGTTTAGCCTTTAGTATTAACAATAGTATTAAATATATCACTTTTATATTTTTAAAGAACGTGAATTTTATCTTTTATTCAGAGTTACATACATACTGACAAACCACATGTGAAACTAGTAAAAGCGTATTAAAAACAAAAGCGCCATTAAAAAACAACTGGGAGCTAAACAGAAAAAAATAATACATAATTTTTACATACAACTTCATACCCATACCTAATTATTAAATTTGTTTAACTTTTTCAGTACAAAAATCCATTGAACAAAACACTCACTCATAAGATGAACAATATTTTTTATCCCTAAACGATAAACTATTTTAACCTCATTATATGTTAGTTTCTGAATATTGAATTGCATTTTGCAGTCTCATTCTATACACTACCTAACCTAACTAGGTTTAATTTTAAAGAAGTTTTAATTTTAAAATAAGTTTCTAATTAAATTAATGTTCAAGGATTCTATGGGTAGTCAGTTAAGTTAGGTAACATAATTATAAAGGGTATTAAGAAACCGTATATGACTACAAAAGGGGATTAAGAAACTGTATATAATTAGTTAGGTATCAAAATTGTTTATAGTTTAGTGATTAAAATTAGCCTTTTTTTTGGAATGGGTGTTTTATTTAGTGGATTTTTGTACTGGATTGTAGAAATTTTGGAAAATATTTTATAACTCTCGATTATTTGAAAATGTTTCATTGTTGTAAAAAATGGTAGTTTTGCATGTTTAGAAGATACTTGAAAAATCAAGAAAAAAATTAATGTTTAAGAGTAATATAGTGCTTTTTAAAAGGCTTTACGCAATGATACCGGGTAAAAAAGGAAAAAAAAAATGAGAACATTTTTTTTTTAAATTTTTTTCATCACCCCAAAAAAAGCTGAAGTTTTTATAATTTTTTGGTTTTTCTGGCTTGTTTCTGGATCAGAAGGTATTATTCGATTTCAATATATTTTTCAAAATTTCAGAAGGCTTCACCAAACGTAACTTTTCTGCCCAAGAGCATTAAAATTAAACATTAAAACAAAAATTTAAACAAATCGCTAAAAACACATGAAAATTTTCATTTTTTCAAAATTTCAGGCTCGTTGCGGGAACGGAAGATATTATCCGATTTCAAAAATTTTTGTTTTGTTTTGTAACTCTTCACCAATCGCAACTTTTCCGCACTATTACGATTCGAAAATAAAAACTTTGTTTTTTTCGCTCCACCCTAGTACGCATGTTACTGTGTTCTGCAGAAATCAATTCTACTTTCGATTTTGGTTGCTTACAATTCTGCTTGTTACAATAATTTTCGTTCTTCCTTTTTTTTTTTATCTTGACAACTTGCACGTTCCTCATCTTGTTGCTTTTCTTTTCGATGGATGGAAAAATCTTAAAGAAAAAAGTATAGATTGGTGTCCCAGTACTCTCGCCCGTATTCCCCAGGGGCTATTCTTATCGAGACGAAGATGAACAGGAACTCTCAATGGGGGGCGTGGGGCTTGTAAATCAAACTCGGAGGTGAAGCGGCGTAGGGATTTTCCGCAGGGGAAACCGGTTGATTTTCCCTATTCAGGGAATCTCTTTTCCCTCTTTAGAGCACGTGCACCTTTTTTTTAGTATTCACGTTTTCTGTTTCAGAGGAGGCTGTATTTTCGAAAATGAGCGATATACATTTCATTGATTCAACCTGTGGAGGGAAATTATTAGTCCATTATGGTTTTTTGTTCAGAATAAAAAGCAAATCCACCGAAAGAGAATATTGGAAATGCGTCAGCATAAATTGCCCAGCTTCTATTATTTTAAGTAAAGGACAGCTTGAATGTATGAACGGGCAACATACATTACACATGCACCTGATTTGGCGAAAAAAGTACGAAAAGAATTTTATGATCAAGTGAAAAAGAGGAGTTACTTTCACGAGTTTTCGACGTGAATTAAAGACATACATAGATGAACTTGATGTTTTATGAAAAGTTGCAACATCATCCTATAACTATGTAAAACGCTTGAATAACCAATTAAATCCTGGTCGACGTTCGTTCCAGGTCGTAAAAAATCAATAGTTGTGCATAAAAACATCGATATTGCCAGCGAACTGAAAAGGTCTGATCTTAATGGTCTGATCTAATCTATACCGTGAGAATGAGGCATCTTTAGGAGTGAATTTTCAATTTAAGTACTCCATACAATTACTATTAAATTACTTTTAATTATTCTATACAAATCCAGTTTGCGTCGGATTTTCATCAAACTCGACACAGAGGTTCCTTGATGCCCTAGAATTCTCATAGGCGGGGTCTTGAAATTAAAAAAAAACCAAAAAGGCTCAAATTTAAATTTTTTGTCAGAAAATGACCCTTTTATGGTAATCGAGCCTATTTTTGTTGTAATCGAGAAAGGCCTTTTAGCATTAAATTGATAAAATTTAAGATTTTTAAATGTGAGCATTTTCCAACATAGATTAAGATTAAAACAATGAATTTTCATTTCAAGGCTCACCTATTTTATTTTAGCTAAAACAAATAACATTCATGTTCTCATTTGGCACAAAATATGTACATGGTGCGTCCCAAAAGTAATGCGAAAAAATTCATAAAAAAACACTTACTGAAGATATTCATACAAAAAGTCAAAAATCCTCAAAATAGCAGCCTCTTGCATTGATACACTTCTGAAGACGGTGTTACCAACCCTGGAAGGCATCTTGGAAGGCTTGTTTTGGAATGTCCTTCAGAGCCGATGTGACATGAGCTTGATTGCTCTCAATCGAGCCCCAATGTTCACCTTTCATTGCTCCTTTCAACCTAGGAAATAGAAAAAAGTCTGCAGGAGCCAGGTCAGGACTGTAAGGAGGCTGGGGAACCAATGGGGTGTGAGCCCTGGCCAGGAAGTCGTTAATAATGAAAGCACTGTGACTCGGCGCATTATCGTGATGAAGTTTCCACGTGTCCTTGATGTCGTTTCGGCAACAGGCGACAGTCCTTTTCAGTCTTTTAAGCACTTCCAAGTAGAAAACTGAGTTAACTGTTGCCCCAGTCGGTACAAATTCGTGGTGCACAATACCTCCGACGTCAAAGAAAACAGTGAGCATGGTTTTGATCCTGGACTTGCTCATGCGTGCATTCTTCGGACGGGGAGAAAATGTGGTGTGCCACTTTGAACTCTGCATTTTTGTAACAGGGTCATACTCAAAAATCCAGGACTCATCGCCGGTGATAACTAAGTTCAAAAAATTAGGGTCTTTTTCACGCATTTCCAACATTTCTTGGCATCGGAGCACTCTCAGGTCTTTTTGTTCGTCGGTCAAAACTTTTGGAACCAGCTTGGCACACACCTTTCTCATGTTTAAATCTTCTGTGACAATGCGATGAACTGTTGATTTTGTTAAATTTAGAGTCTGAGCTATCAATTGAAGACTCAATCGTCTGTCAGAGTTCAAACAATCACGCACACGCGTCACATTTACGTCGGCTCGTAAGATTGACGGCCGCCCGCTGCGAGGTTCGTCCGTGATGTTCTCTCCAGTCCTTAATTTAGTGGGTGGGCCCGCAATTATACGTTTCCCCAGTAATGCTTACAAAGATAAAAGGAAGGAAACAACTGTTAGTAAACTAATGCTGAGTGGCGTAAAATAATATTTAATTCAATGAATACAAACTTGCATTGCAAAATTACCTCATTTGATTTGATACATATAATAGGTTTTATATTTTAAATGCTACACCCAGGGATGAAAACAGCTCAAAGTCAAAAAAGAGGAAAAATTGCACTGCTTAAAATTTTGATAGATTTTTTTAAAACATTATGCAAAATCTCATCTTAAGTAAAATCGGTAGATTGAAGGAATTTTTTATTATTTTTTTTTAACCTCTTAATTGCTCATTCCCTATTTCAAGTCATCCATATCAATGTAGAAACAACAAAAAAGTGGAGGGGGGGTTGCAATTTTAGATGAATTAGATTTGTGTATCTCAAGAATGATTTCTCTAACTAATATTGTATGGTCTTTAGGAATTTAGATGAATTTTAAAGATCAAAATAATTTTCACAATTTTTTTTAACAATATCTCCAATATTTTAGCTGAATTTTCTTAATTTCTACCTCCAACAACGGCAACTTATGTTTTTGGCAGCATGCCAAAATAGAGTACATAGTTCACTGATAATTGCATGTCATCCTTGAGGTTTCAATCTTGCTGCATCCTAAAAACATTTCCATTATTTTTGGAAGTTGGAAGTAATTTCAACTTCTATGACTTTAAATCAACTTATTTTAAGCTTTATTTTAGTATTGAGTTTTTTTTATCTGAACTTAATGCAACATTATTTTTTTGATCGTGGAAAGAAAGAAAATATACAAAAAGCGGAAAATCGCGAATCCGCGGACGATTTTCATCCCTGTACACCAGCCTTAAGCGATCAATGTAATAATAATAACAATATTTTGCACAGACGACCGACTTTCTATGCATCACTCCTGTTAAGCTAGTTCTATTTTGCCATTTTCGGACACTGAAAATGTTCAACACATCAAAAGTGTCACGCCTCAAGGCGGCGCAGCTACTCAAACATTATGGGACTACACTCAAAAAGAAAAAGAGCATTTATGCTTAAAAACACCCCCTCTCTTCCCCTAAATTTTTCGGCCGTCTGCACCATAACTTTCTGAAAGCTTTTATCAAATTAAGGAGCACATAAGGTAAATGACTAGATATGAGCACGCTTAGAGGGTTTTTTTCTTTTTTAATTTGGATACAAATGTTGCATTTTGTTCATGGAAAAACAAATCCTAACGGTGTTAGAACTTAAAAATGTCACTTTTATAGCTATGGTATTTTCATAAACTTTCAATTTTAATGTATGTATATGTTCTTAAATAAACTGGAATACACTTGTTTGGCCAGTTATGGTCCCACTCTCTTACCTATGGTCGTACTCAAACTAGTAATGTTCATTATACCTGAATCGAATTATTTTCAGGAAATACACGAAGAGTACATAACAATATTAAAACTCTTGGATTTTTTTACAATATAATCAAATTTAAAGGATCCTGACTTACCGATTCAAATAACATTAAAATTAAAACATGTATTACTGACAAGTCAGGTTTGAAACATTTGTCTGAACAACTACGAAAAATTAGTAAATAAAACAAATAAATAGAACATCTCTACTAATGCATTTTTTATTCGTCGACTATCAAATTTAGCATAGGTTTTGTCATTAATCTTAAATATTAACTTAGAGTAAGCATGGATAAAAAAAATACAGTCATATAAGCCTATAACTAAAGAACTGATTCTTAGTTGACTCACAATATAGCTTGAAAGGATTTTAAATGTTTCGATTAATGGTGAAAATATTTCTATGTGACAAAAAAGAAAAACTAAGGGATGAGAACGTAACAATAAAACTGTGATTCGATGAAAAACAACATCACGTTCTTAAAAAGGAAACGTTTCAAAAACTTAAATGCAACACACAAAAATTTCGAGAATAATAATCTTTAGTTCCAAAACGCAAATTAATAAATAATGCATGCATTGTATTACAAATAGGTGAGGGGAGTAATGAACTGGTAATCTCTATGCCTGTTGGAAAAAGGTGTTGAGAATGGAAAAAAGAAAGACCAAAAGAAAAAGAGGAAATGTTATAAAAATCAATCAAAAAAAGAAAAAACGAGGATTGTGGAATGGAAATAGGCGAGAGTTTTTTCCCTAACACAGGAGCCAGACCGGCCAGACATTCTCTGCCCGTGTACAGTTAACGAAACACTTCCCTCTCCACCGCTATGGTTGGGGACAAAGGGAAATTTCGGGCACCAAGAGAAAGTGCCCTCTGGTCGGCTGTTACAAGGGGGTGTCATCGCTTACCGCTCTTCTTAATCCAACCACTGCGATTGGCTGAAAGCGGAGGTGTGCCTTGGCAGCCGTAGGGCCCGTGGTGATTTGGCCCCTGAACGAACCCCAAACTCGTTCTCAAAGCTCTCTTTTTCCACCTCTCTTTCTTCGCGGCGGTCCCGGCGAAACGCTGAAATCGATGGAACTTGAAAATTTTCTTGTGCTGTATTTGCGATGTGCAAGGGATTGGAGGGCTGAAGGTTGAAAATATGTTTTGTGCCCTATGTTTTTTTTTTTTTTTTTTTTTTTTTTTGTTTTTGTTTTTGAACTGAAATACAAAACGATGTGTTACATTGTGTATTTTTTTTTCTTGCAATTTTTTTGGGTGGGCGCGGCCCACCCGGCCCATAGTGAGGAGCCGCCCCTGGTTCTCTCGACCCTCCATAAACGACTTGTGCCATCGGAAAACTTGGGATTGGGACAAGCAATCAGTCCCAAAGGCCTGCTGAATTAATTGAAACGTTTCGGTGCCAGACTTCCCAAGTTTAACACAAAACTTGATAGCGCACCGTTGCTCCTTCGAATTGTCCATTTTCTCGTGTCACATTTACTGGGAAAGGGGTTCACTATATCACACGTTCTGTCTCTCTGGCAGCTGACAACTAAAAAACACCTGGCGCAATTTGAAGCCTACACCTGGGCCAGCTGGTTAGAACATGCTGCGCTGTACCATTGCGCCAGAAAAAATCATTCGCATTACTTTTGGGACCCACCATGTATGATAGAAAAATGAGGGGCTCCTACTGAGACATTTACTTCTAATTTTTGCGAGCATTTTTTGGTTCTCCTATTATGGGAATTATGCACAAATACGGATTAAAAGTCTCATACATAGTTTGTAGTATTAACAGTGAAAAAAAGAGAGAAGAGAAGAGAAACTTCAAACGGGTATTGATTTCTTGCTTTGACGGAATTTCTCTGAAATACCCACCAAACGCTCCACATAAAAATAATGACACCAAAATTTATATGTTTTTAACAAGCTTTTAATCATTTTGCTTGATATGGCTGATTCCAATAATATGAATTAGAACAGCTTATTCAGAAATGAATCAGAAAGTCAAATCCGCTAAAAGAAACACTTTAAAAAAATATTCTAAATTCTCTTTTTTAGTTAAGGAATGCCCTACAAGTGTTCCATCCCGAATTGCAATGGGAATTATAATGAAGAAAACAAAGTGCATGTCTTTCGATTCCCGAGAATGAAGAGATGCGTAAAAAATGGGAACGAGCCATTCCTCGAAAGGATTACATATACACAGAAAGTTTTAGAGTAAGTTCTTTTAATGTATATGCATAATGTATGGCTTATTTTTGATCTCACGTACATTTCTTAATCACATGTACTATGTGTGGAACAAACTTAATATAAAATTAGATACCTCGATATATTTTGCACAAACAATAAGGATTTCTAAATTTCAATAATTAATATTTAAAATAAAAATCTACAACACCGAATGTTACATGGCTAAAAATAGTTCAATTAACTGTAACGTTTAAAAATATTACCTTTAATTGTAGTACTTATAATAAAATTTGGCATAGAACTCTGTAACAGAAAATTGTGGAAATGCAATTAAAAATAATCGATACAGTTTAATTGCCTGGTTAACAATTACTTATTATTAATATTAGATGTGATTAGTATTGTTATTCCTTTTTAAACTTTTTTTTTCATTGCAGGTCTGTGAGAGACATTTTCCTAAGGAAATGATAGAATGGGAAACTTCTGGTTTTGATGAGAAGAATGGAAAATCAATAACAGCGAGACTAAAGAGACCGCAATTGAAGAAGGATGCCATTCCATCAATTTTCCTGAACTGTCCATCCTATTTAAGCAAAAAAGTGACTGTTAGGGAATCTCCCAGTGAAGAAAGGATGAAACGGGAACAAAACAACATAGCTGCAGCAATCGAAAACAGTAAAATTTCAAAACTGCTATATGATAAAAATGTAAAATTTTCAAATTTTTCCGAGTTGATTGAAATTCATAAAAAACATGCAGTTTCTGATATTTGGAATATTGTTGTTAAAAATATTAGTTTGATGTATTTAAATTTAAACTTAAATGATAGTAATATGCAATTAGATTATGTTGTATCAATGAATGATTCATTACAGTTAAATGTGTTTTAGAAAGGTAATATGTTAACTAAAATAAGTGGTATTGCTTTTGCCTTTAATTGTAGACGATATAAATCAAATTTTGGATATTTTAGAGAAAGTTGAAAAACTAGAGTCTGTTTCGTTTAATTACATGCAAAATATAATTGAAATTGTACAGCAACTTTTAACAATATTGCAACAAAAATTCGACGAATTTTGTGACAGAAAATTATCTTTTATCATTGAAAAATTGTCGCTTATGGCCTTCTAATGTAGAAATACAAAACGTTAAATTAGCTTTGCAGGTATTTAATAAAAAGTTAAGCATGGGTTTACATGAACTAACAGCAAAAGCATGATATTCGTAACGGTAAAGGTATTGCTTCTTTCATTGATATATCAACATAGTTTGATTGGTTGGTTGGTTGTTTTATGTTTATTGGCGTAAGAGCCTTAGTAGGCTATACTGCGCCAAACGA
Organism: Uloborus plumipes; assembly: GCA_038373865.1. Classification (NCBI taxonomy): domain Eukaryota; kingdom Metazoa; phylum Arthropoda; class Arachnida; order Araneae; family Uloboridae; genus Uloborus; species Uloborus plumipes. The sequence continues at coordinate 28,176 of JAXGGA010008296.1, forward strand.
CCGTTTTATGTTAAAAATGAAGATATGCCAGGACTAAAATTATCTAAAATACAATGCACATAAAAACATCTAAAATTTTAAAAACATTTCGGAACAAGATGCATACAAAGTTTAAAATTTCAAATGAATAGTGGAAAGCAGGAATAGTGATTTTGACTTAATTTGTTTCTTTGGCGTAGGAGCCTCATAGGCTACACTGGGCCAATAAAAATGTTAAAACCAAAAATTCAGAAAATTTTAAAAGCATTTCTAAAAGAAACACATACACGAAGTTTAAAATTCTTAAACTGGAAACACATTGAACGAGACAAAGACGCACAAAACAAAGGACAAAGTAAAAGCACTAAATCAAGCACATAAAGCCAATATCCCGAAGAAAAGGGAATAAGCCAGGGTGAAGTGCGTCCCCCAGCAATTCCTTTAAAGATGGATTATAATTGTTAAAATATGTATGACGAATGCGATTACAATTAGGGCAGTTACTAAGAATGTGTAACACTGTTTGAGTTGTATTACATGTTCGGCATGTTGGAGCTGGTTCACGACACAAGAGATGTTTGTGGGTGAACCTGGTGTGACCAATGCGGAGTCGAGATATTAAAACTTGTTGTCTTCTAGTAAGCTGCAATGACCTGAAACCTTTCGTCGAGGGCTGGATAGAGCATAGTTTATTTTGAGTTTCAGAACTCCAGACCCGCTGCCAATGGTCGTTAAGACTTTCGCAAATGGAATTTTTAATGTCGTTGAAAGGAACAGGATCATCGATTATAATGTCTGCAGCTTTGGCAGCTGTATCGGCTACCTCATTCCCTGTAATACCCACATGACCTGGGATCCAACAGAAAAATATTTGAAAATTATTTTGTTTTAAGCTATTGTATAAGAGGAAAGATTGAACTACCAGAGGATGACTACTGTTATTGCAGTTGGCGATAGATTCTACTGAACTCATTGAGTCAGTGTAGATTACCCATTTCTTATGGTCTGATTGGGCTATTGCTTTTAGAGATGTAAATATTGCTTTAATTTCAGAGGTAAAAACGGAACAGGAGGTATTTAATTTGCCTGAAATTACTCGATCGTCAAAAACTGCAGCAAAGCCAACGTGATCAATGGATTTAGATCCATCCGTAAAAATTTCTTTGTATTGATAATATTTATTTTTAATACTGAAATATATTTGTTTATAGACAAAATTTGCTGTAGTTTCTTTTGGATATTTCTCAAGGTCATGCAGTGTAAAAATAGTATCTTCGCTCCATGGCTCAAGAGGTTCTATATTGTTAAAAGTTTTAAATTCTGTCAACTGAAGGTCACTAATAGTCTGTCGCATTCGGATACCAAATGTTGGAGTAACCGAAGAGCGACGCCGAAACAAGTCAATATGCGATGAAATAAAAAACATATAAATGAAGAGGATGATTAGTGTCGGATTTTATTTTAAAGTAATAATTTAAAGATAATTTAAGCCGCCTATAATGAAGTTTAGGTTCCTGTGCTAATATATGCAGGCTATTTATTGGTGAAGTTCTAAAGGCTCCTGTACAAATGCGCAAGGCCTGGTTATGTACTGGGTCGAGAAGAGTAAGATAGCTTTTGACAGCCGAGCCGTATATCTGGCAGCCGTAATCAAGTTTTGAGCGTATCAGAGCCCTGTAGATTCTTAACATGGACTCTGTATCGGCACCCTAAGAAGTGTTAGCCAAGACTCTAAGAATGTTTAATTTTAGTGTACAATTCTTTTTTAATTCTCGTATATGAGGTATAAATTTAAGTTTATTATCCAGTGTGAGGCCGAGGAATTTTCCTTGCTCTTTTACAGATATTGGTTGGTTATTAATAAATAGTTCTGGATTAGGATGAAGACCTCTTTTTCGACAGAAATGAATACAGAATGTTTTTTCAGCAGAGAAAACAAAGCCATTTTCTTCCGCCCATTGCGAGACTTTATTAATAGCTGTTTGTAGTTGCCTCTCAACGATACTCATGATCGGTGACGAGAAAGAGATTTGAAAATCATCAACGAACATGGTACCCTTGACAGCGGGAGGTAGTTGTTCGATTAAGCTGTTGATTGCTATTAGGAAAAGAGTTACGCTTAGTACACGTCCCTGGGGCACCCCTTCTTCTTGACTGAAGGTATCCGACAGAACAGACTTGACACGTACACGGAATGATCGATTTTTCAAAAAATTGGCAAGGAAGATGGGGAGGTTACCTCGCAACCCATACTCATGCAGAGTTTTGAGAATCCCGTATCTCCATGTACAGTCATATGCTTTCTCTATGTCGAAGAATACGCTCACAAGATGTTTACGTTTAAGAAAGGCTTCTCTAATTAATGTTTCGAGAAGCAGCAGATTGTCAACTGTGCATCTGCCACGCCTGAATCCACTTTGATAGGGGGACAGCAGATGGTACGACTCCAGAATGTACATCAGTCTGGCGTTGACCATCCGCTCCATTAGTTTACATAAGAGAGCTATGGGTCTATAGCTCTCCGGTTTATCGGATTTTTTATTTGGTTTAAGGATAGGTATTATTATTGCTTGACTCCATGCTTTTGGGAGTCGCTGTTCAGAATAAATTCGATTAAAAAGCTGCAGTATGTTTTCTAAAGAAGAGTTGCTTAAATTTCTTAACATAATATTGTGGATTTCATCTGGACCGGGTGATGTGTTTTTTGTCTTTTTTATAGCGGTATTAAGTTCTTTAAATGTAAAATCTGAATTGTATTGTTCATTAATGTTCGAATAAAAATTCTCTTTTACAGATTTTAGAGCTAAAAATTTTTGGCAATAATTATCTGCTCTGGAGACATCTGCTAAATGCGTCCCCAAACAGTCTGCCACTTCTTTGTAATCAGATAAAATTTGACCATTCTTTTCTAAAATGGGCGAACAAGATGTATTATAGTTGCCAGCGATTTTTTTAATTTTACCCCACACGGTTTTGGATGGGGTGGACATCGTGATTGTGCTGACATACGTACGCCACGAGTCCCGCTGACTTTTCCGTCAAATCCTCCGAGCTTCAGCACGAGCTCGTTTCAGAGCCACTAGATTCTGTGTGGTCGGATAACGACGAAATGTGTGCCATGCTTTTCTCTGTTTTTTATGTGCTGCCTGACAGTCAGAGTTCCACCAAGGTTTAGGGAATTTAATCCTGCCCTTAGTGGTTCTTGGTATAGCAGCGTTCGCTGCATTCAAAATAGTGTCGGTTACTCGGCTTACTGCTTCATCGATGTCAGTATCATTCACAACTTCAGATGTTATTTCTGCCAGCTGGGTAAATGTTGCCCAATCGGCTCGATCAAGGCGGAAACGGGATTGCTGCTGCTGTTGATAGCTGCAGCGTCCAGTAAATGTTATCTTGATCGGAAAGTGGCCACTAGTGTAGAGTCCACTTTCAACCTGGAAATCCCAAAGGGGCAGAAGTGAAGGTGTGCATATTGCAAGATCGATGGCATGGTAAGACTGTGTCGGAAGGTGGAAATAGGTATTTTCACCGTTATTAAGAATACAAAGATCATTGTCACGTATAAGCTGTTCTATTATCAAACCTCTACTATTGGAGTCTGGACTTCCCCAGAGAGGGTTGTGGCCATTGAAGTCCCCCAAGATGATAATTGGGGGTGGAAGTTGATCAATTAATGTCTGCAATTCCACGCTTCTTAAGTCATAAGAAGGTAGAATATACACAGAACATACTGTTAACAGCGAGCGAAGGTGAACATGCGCAGCTACTGCATGAAGGGGCGTGTTGATATCGAGTTGGCCTGATGCGTAATCATTAGAGATTAGCAATGCCACTCCTCTACAACGACGGTCTCCTGTCAAGCAGTCCTTGCGGTACATTGCAAAACCTTTCAATCTCGGTCTATCAGTATGTAGCAAGAATGTTTCTTGCAGACAGAATATGGCCGGTTGGTGATATTCGACAAGATCTTTGACGTCCGTAACATTATGCGAGTAACTCTGACAATTCCAAGATAGAATGCTCAGGGCCATAGAATGAAAGAAAAGGAATAACGGCCAAAGGAAAGAAGTACAACTCATGAGGCAGGAACCTCCGTCCATCCTTCATCATCAGAGGACGGAATATCTTTTATTTCTACGTCCTCGACGTCCTCATGAGGAGGATAATGGCGAGATTTACAAAGAGTTACCTTCTTGCTAGTGCGCAAGAAGTCCTCTTTTTTAAAATTAAAAAAATTTGGGGGCCTCTGTTTAGATGCCACCCCAATCTTTGCACGCGATTGAATTAGTTTCTTTTTTTCTGCACATTTCTTTTGCTTTTGTTCATTTACTTTGTTTAAAGTCATTGTAACTGTGGAACTTGTACTGGGTTTTTGAGCTATTTGCATTTCATTTTCATTACGAATTTTTTGCGGTGATTTAGAAGTAGTTGGCTGATTATTTGCTGTTTTAGGTGAGTTAAGTATCTTTTTGCTGGTTTTTGAGATTGTTTGAGGATCTGTTTGCGTGCTTGTGGAATTGAATACTTTTCTTATTGCTGCAGCATATGAGACTCCCGCTATAGGAGTGCGAGACTGAACGATTTTTCTAGCATCTGGGTACGATATATTTTGAGTCGTTTTAATTACCTGTATTTCTTTTTTGGAGATCCATTTAGAGCACTTTCTAGAGTATGAGGGATGATCTCCCTTGCAATTGACGCATTTGAATTCCTTCGTGCATTCATTGCTATCGTGGCCGGGCTCAGCACATCTGGCACAAGCAGTTGTTCCACGGCATGATAGCTTGGAATGACCGAAACGCTGGCATTTAAAGCACCGTAGCGGATTAGGAATGTATGGTCTGACAGGGCAAGAGAGATAACCAGCTTTAACACGTGAAGGGAGGATAGGCGTACTAAAGGTCAGAATAATATGTTTCGTATTCTGCATTTCGCCATTGCGTTTAATAGTGATCCTCTTCACTCCACTTACGTGTTGGTCTGTCATTTCCTCTAGAAATTCCTTCTCTGGCGTGAAAAGAAGGTCAGGCTCTGAAATTATTCCACGTGAAAAGTTTAAAGTTGAGTGGGCTGTCACAGAGCAAAGATATGGGCCTAGTTGCTTAATTGCAAGTATGGGTTCCACTTGTTTCGACTGTTTGATTTCTACTAATAGCTCACCAGTACGTGTTTTTTTCACTGAATTACACTCACCTATAAGATGAATTAGAGCTTTGTTTATAAGAAACGGAGAAACAGTTGCAAAAGTAAGGTTTTCGTTTCTTTTGATAGTAAAAAAATTGGCAGTGCTGGATGTTAAGACATTCTGACGCTCCCCACAAGGGGGAGAAGAGTTTTTATTTATAGAATCCACAATTGGACCGGAGAACTGGGGGGAAAAATTGGGGTCGAGCCCCTGCGTAGCCCCCCTACACAGGGGTAAGGCTGCATACGACATGGTTCGCCAGCTAGCCCTGAAGCCTCCCGTAAGAGATACCGCTTGGCCCCGGTACCACGCAGCCATCGGCACGGTTGACACACCTTGGCTTGGGTTTTTGTTCCGAAATTTGGTAAGTGTGATGAGGGAAGGAAGGAGAAACAAATCCCTTCCCGCCGATATTCTGTTTGAGCAACTGGGGGTCACGACTCCGCCCAAGAGCTCGCCCCGAACTCACCACACCGCAAGCCCCCCCCCCCCCCACCACCACGACAAGGTAAACGGACAACGGGGGGGTCAACATAGTTTGATGTCGTAAATGTGAAAACTCCAAATAAAGGCAAACCTACCCGAAATACTATGTGTGAACCATTAAAATATCATGAATCTGAGGATAAGTTAATGTTTTTTATTAATTTTTTATCTTGGTTAGAGAAATGGGAAAAAATGAATAGTAATAAAGGAAGATTGACTCGTGAAACATCTTCAGCTTTAAGAATCACAACTAATTTCTTAATACAGATAACAAGGTTTTGTTGTTCGGAACTAAATGTCTTTCTTTTGCCGGGAAAAATTCAAACAGATCAGCTAGAATTCAGATTTGGTTTGTATCGCAGAATGGCAGGTACACAATATCATGTGTCAAGTAGACAGGTCTATGAAATTGAGAGCAAAATTAGGGCACACTCTATGCACAAGCTAACTTTAATGTCTGAAAGTAGAGGAGAGATAATAATAGAATTTCCCGATGATGAGGAAACTGAAACATTACAAAATGTGGATGAGTCGGCAAACATTGTTTATGATGAAATATATGTAACTAGTCAGGATTTAGAAAATATCTCCAATAAAATGCCATTGATTACACACTTAACTGGTTATTGTGTACATCCAGTGATAAAACGTTTAAAATGCGATAACTGTAAAGATTTATTGGTACTTGATCTAGCTTTACCGCATCATTCCAAATATAAATACATTACTAATTGTGACAGAGGAGGTTTGAAATACTCTAGTGAGCAGGCAATTAATATTATGGCTCACAATTTCATAGTCATACAAAAATTAATTAGTTTAAACTTTGAAAATAAATTTGTCGTCAAACAATCAGCAAACTGTTGCTATATGTACAACAGAAAGTGTTCTGCAGACCAAAGAAATTGAGGTTTTGGCATGTGTATTACATTCACCAACTTATGTAATTAAATTATTGTTGTGTTCTTCTACAAATACGTTGCTGAAAAATTATTGTAAAAGTAAAAACGAAGAAATCCAAAACAATAGTAAAAAACGAAAATTAGATAATTTTAAGAAATGAATTTTTTAAATAACTGAATATTATTGTTAACTTTCTGAATATCATTTCTTTAAATATGTATTATTGTATATGTTTTGTGAAATATGCAATAAATGTTTTTGCAACTAATGTGCATTGATTTATTTCAATTTATATTTACATTTTCATGTTGCTTTACTTAAAATGATGAAAATATTCTTAAGTTAAATAGCTGTAAATTTGTTGTTTGAAACATGTTATATCTTGTTTGGAAAACGTTGAATTCAGTCAAAAAAGTTGAAATTTCTATTAGATTACTCTTCCTTAGATATAAAAATGAATAAGTTACCTATTTCAGTATACAAGTAGAAGAGTACAGAAATAAAATTTGAACATTTTAATCAACATATCTTGCATAACATATTTATACTTTTATGTAACATATTTATTCTTGTCATTGATGCTCTAATGAGTTCGAAAACTTAACATTGAAACAGTAAAATAATTATTTTTAGATAACACATTTTAATACACTATGGCTTTCATTATGTTTGCTTTTGTGTTAATATTCTTTGATTTCCCAAATCTTAATATTCAACTCTCGAGCGAAAATTTGTTTTATACTACACCTCATATTCAAAAGATTAGAATAATTGAGAAAAAGTGATAAAATGGAAATAATGTTCCATTTATTTATCTTTTATACTAAGTTATTGCAATTAAATTGCTTATAAATGCAATATGGAATACTTATATAACATATTAACGTAAACAATATGTAAAATAATAATACATTAGATATTGCAATAGACTTCTGAAAAATCAAAATATTAGAATAAAATTAACATTGGTTCAAAATATTAGAATATTTTATTTTATGCAAAATATTATTGCATGAATATGAAGTAAAAGGCAGTTAATACTTTGTAGCATCCCCTTTAGCTTTAACAACACAATTCAATCGATTTGAAATGCTACGAACAAGTTGCTTACAAACATTTCGATCAATATTAGAATAAATAGACTTTATACGTGGCACTAACTCAGTTTTATTTGAAGGAGGATTTTCTCGGAGTTTTTTCTTTATTATATGCCAGAAGTTTTCGATGGGATTAATGTCTGGTGACTTTGGTGTGTGGCCAAGGAAGTACCTTGATATTGCCCTAATTGAACCAATTCTTAGTCGACACTGATGTCTGAGATGCACCTAAATCTCGTTGAAAGATGAAATCATCTTCAAACAAATCTTCTAACAAAGAAATCATGTAATATAACAATATTTCTTGATATATCTGAGAATTAACCTTTTCATAGACGATGCATAACTTTTCAGGTCTTTTTGCCCTCATGCAACCCCAAGTCATCTCATTTGCCACACTAGCATAAAATTTCACCGGGCGTTTAAGACATTCTTTATCAAATGCTTCTTGCTGCATTCTCCGAACTCTAATACCTTGATGACCATATGAAACACAAAAAATACTTTTATCACTGAATAATATTTTTTTCCAATCGTCTTCGCTCCATAAACGTCTTGATTTTCACCGATTCAATCTTGTACGTTTTTGTTTCAAAATCATGAGAGGTTTTGTGTTTGGTACACGCGATTCAAACTTAAATTTATGAAGACGTCTTAATGTTGTTGACATAGAAATTTCAATTCCTCCATCTTTCCATTTTCGGTGCAAGAATTTCACATTTTTGAAACGGTTTTTCTCAACAATACTTTCAGTTTCTTCTCATCTCTAGCAGATGATTTTGGTTTTCGACTACCATTTTGGCGATTAATTTGAAAATTTCCATTTTTCAAACACTGTATTAGCATATTGCTACCGCTTGATTGCAAACAGAATAAATAATTTGCAATATCACATTGATTTTTTCCGTGCCGATACAAATCCACTATACACAGTTTAATCGATTCATGAATATCCCTCACACGGCCCATTTCAAGATCAAAAATCAAACAAACTGCAAAGAGATCACTACTTTTAAATAAAATCGTCTGCATTTTATCAATGATGCCACCCGTCATGAATTAGTGATGACGAAATAAGAATTAATGTGAAATATTCTAATATTTTGATCCACTTGAAAAAATATTCTAATATTTTGACATTTCCAAAATGTTTTTTTTTTCCATTCATCTTCTCAAATATGATATTAATTTCAAGATAATAAATAAGTTTAATCAACAATAAGTCTTAAATAAAATCGTCGCTTGCATATTTGCATTTAAAGACATTGCATTACCAAACAACATTTAAATTTGTAAAAAAAAATGTCATTATTCTAATATTTTGAATATGAGGTGTATTTAACAAAAAAAAAAAGAGGGAGGAGGGTCGAAAAGTAGTAAAAACCAGATTTAAAGCGTCAACTCGAGGGAAATCAATCGCCCCCTGTTCGTGACGTCATGCGGTGAGTGACTTGGCTTTGCTTCGAGTCGGCAGTGATTCAGCACACCTGACGTTAAAGGGTTAAAACATACACATAATATTTTATACTTTTATTGTACATTCAATGATAAATATATACAGCAACTGAAGCTTTGGATATAAGTTGGCCTAAGTTCTGAAAGTCAGCGCTTCTGCCAAATTGCACTTCTTGCCATCACCATTTGCTTGTATGAAAAATAGTAATGCTTGTAATATTTTATGCTTGTCATAAAAAATTAGTACTTGGACAAAAGAATAATTTGAAAAAAAAAAATTACAACCATGGAATGGACGATGACTTCGGCTTTTTTTGAGCAGAATGCCGACTTTTATTCCATATTCCATGAAAAACTGGTTTCCATTTAGAGCTTTTAACAGCTAAATTCTTAATATTAGCTTTAACTCTTTTGTCTGGCAATCCTTTCTTCTGCTCCTTGTGAACTGAAAAAAAAAAAAAAAACATTTAAATTTTAAAAAAAGAAAAAATGCAACAAAAAGCACTTTTTTTTCTATCACTTTAACTAGACCACTCACAATGTTTAAGAAGAAATAAAGAGTCACAGTTGTCATTCTGTCAATTACAACTTTCCCTTCAAAAAAAAAAAAAATGTGAAAAACAAAAACAGCTCAATGAAATTAGATTTATAGAAAGAACCCGGCAATAAAATATGATTCATCTACAAATCAGTTTATATATTAAAAACAAATTTGATAATAGATTATATTGTGGAATACCATTAATCATTTACAGAATTTGTAAAGCAATGCTCTGTATTTTTTACTGACTCTATTCACTTCTTAAATCAAATGAAAGGTGACATTTCCTTAACAATTCTTTGACTTTTTTTTTTTTGCCCCAAGTATTTTAGTGTTACAGTTAATATATTTTCTGTAGAAAATCCAGGTTTTTCAGTAATTCATTGTCAACTTAAATACTTTGAATTTTACTATAGAAAACTATAAAAAATGACTTAACATAGCTATGACTACCTAACTGAATTTCAATTTGTAGTTTAACTTACAAGGATCAAAACTAATCCTTAGCAATTGTATTCAGAAGAACCATTAACTTTGAATTAATCATTAATCAAATTATTAACTGTGTGCAGAAGATGAATAAAAGTCCCTGCAACGTTTAACCCATACACTCTTAAAAGTGTGCCGCTTATATGTAAGGCACAAGAGAATTGTGCCTTATATTACTTACATATCAGAGGCACAAAGCGTTAGGTGCAGTTGATACATACAAAGCACAACGAGATGAACGGCACGGACAGGAAGCAAAACTTTTTAAAGGCACACTGAATCAGCCGTGCCTTTTAAATTCCCACTTCGCAAGTTTTAAGCGGCACATCGTCTATTCACGCTTTGGGTTTGAGGTTATAGCTGATCACGTGGCCCGTATGTTTATTTTCAATGCTGGAGATGGCGGAAAGTTCGTTATCGCAAAAATTCAGGATTAAATGTATTCTTTCGTCGTTTTCAAGCAATATTATTAGTTTGAGAGAAATAATTTTATGTATTGCATTGTTGTTTGATGCGGATGTAAGAATAGGGAACGAAAATCAAGTTGTAGTGTAGAAATTTGATCGTTCCATGCCTTTCCTTTGCAAGATTCATCGTTTGAAGCAACGGCAAATGAAAAGTCAGTCGGGTGCATTTTGTGCAGAATAAGCATATTATGGTTTGCTCTGAACACTTACTATCAGAAGAAGATTTTATTTATCTGTCCATCCATTATGCATTATTGATTGCCGAGGCATAAACTGCTGTTTCAAACGTCTTCCTATGGAAACATCGATAACAAAATGGGCAGCAAAAGAGTGTGTTAGTGTATTTTTAAAATCTACATACTCCTTTGCTGATCTTTTTTGTGCTGTATGTTGACATTTTGTGCTACGACAGGTATGTAAAATAGCTCGTCCAATTTATTTCTATTATGATTTATCAGCGTTATTTTAATTAAAATCTTAGTCTCATTTGCCATAATGGTTTAATATGTTAGATATTTGATACTGTTTGTTGTTCCGGCAAAAAGCTCCATTGACAAAAGAAGTAATTATTTTTTAGTTGCATGGGCTTTATTATGATAAATATTGTCTCACAAGATTCGGTTGACTTTAAATTTATTGTACTACTTTTTAAAATATAGTAGGATTTTTTAAAAAATAATAAGTTATGATTTAGCATTTTTTTTAAAGTTAAAAATTAATTTTAACTCAATTTGATAATATTTCGTAGTACTTCATCATGATAAAGTATAAATTCCAGTGCCGTATTTACGTATGGGCTTAGTGGGCTATAGCCCAGGGCGGCACGATTGGGGGGGGGGGCGGCACTTTTTCTATGCAAAGTAAAGACCCTTTTTTTTTTAGACAGCAGGGCTGATCGGCAGCGAGAATTACATCAGTTAATTGAATTAAATACTGTTCTTTATTTAATAACGCTGGAATGCTGGTGGAATTTTTCATACAAAAGTATTGAACCGCAGGGGAAAAAAAAGACTGCAAGACAGAAAAAAATTGTTCGTTAAAACCGGGTCTTGCTCGTTAAAACGAATTCTGTTCCCTAGACTTAACATTGATCCAACAAAATATTCTCGTTTCCCTCGTTGTTGATTTATAATAGGGGTGCACAACCTGCGGCCCGCAGCGTAGCGATGTGCGGCCCGCGAGTGCATTTGATTTTTTGTGTTGAAAAAAGAAAAAAAAAATTTTTTTGAACAAAAAAAAAGAGAAAGGTTTTTTTTTTTTTTTTTTTTTTCAACTTAGAGGGGGAAAAAAAGCAAAAAGGTTTTCCTGGTGGTATTTTAAACTACACACACCGAATAAAAAGGTTCCAAAATTCGTTTGAACAACGATTTTAGGACTTTGTAGGAAAAAAAAGTAGATCTGAAAATTTCAATTTTCAATTACGAACCAGTGGACAGCATACCCTGATAGCTTCTTGACATTGATTCAGCAAACCTAATAATTGTTAGTAACAACCACGACAAAAAAAAAAAAAAAAAACGCCCCATTTTGAAAAATGTTACATATTTTTTTAAATATTTCATTGCTCAAGATCTATGTTTCCAACTTGAATGACAAAATCCTACTTATTTGACTTCTATATGCTAAATGCTTAGCAATTTGGGCTTATTTTCATGTGTTTTTTCAATGCCACGTACAAAGTGCACTTTAAGGGTTTACATGATGTTTTTCAGCAATCTTTTAGCATCGGCTTCCAGGTTACGATATTTCTACTTATTTTTGGAGTAATGCACTACACAAATCAAACTTAGCAAGAATACAAACTTATTTTTCGAAACAAATATGAGCATTTTTTTTAACCACCATTTTTTAATTTTTGCACTCACGGCGTGGCGAATGGATATTTTTCGATCTAAAACACGTAAAAATTAAATTATTTAGTGCTCCTGTCAATGAAGCTCTTGAAAGAGATGGAGTTAGTTACCTTGCTGGCCTCTGATATATGCAACTGAAGTTTCTAATAGTTGTGACTTTTGGAGTTCTAAATATCTTTACCTCCATGATTAACCCAAAAAAGAAAAACGCAAGCATGTTGAGAATTTCAACTATCAACAATGAACCCATGTATAAAAATTGGTTGATACATTTCAATCTCAGCCATCCAATTGCTAATTTTAGTTTCATGGCATTTCCATGAATTTTTAGAGAAATAATGTTTGTAAATTTTTGTATCATGATTCCTTTTTTGTTAAGTCATCATTTTGTTGGATATTCATATTATATCCAGCTAATGGTAGAATTTTGTGTTTGCACTGTGGCCTAGTTCCTTTGGAACTGTTGGCAGTTTTGCCAAGAGTCCTTTTTGGATCTTATTGTGCTCAAATTACATATGGATTTTGTATTGCTGAAAAAAATGTTTGATTTCTTTAGTTTTAATAAGTGATAAAGTTCAACATTATTAAAGCACAAAGTTGCAAAAATATTGCAGACATGTAACACCTTTTTCAAAACATGCAAGTTTTAAGCCTCTGATGGCTAAGCAACTTTAATGAGAAAGGCTGCTTTTGTATTTTTTCCCAACAAGTCATTTAGTAAAAATATTCAATACTAGCTGCGTGGCCCGGCGTTGCACGGGCTTTAATAGAAAGAAGGCAGTTTGAGAAAACTACTCGTCGCCAAGGTGGCTCGCCTTTAAAGTAGCGAGGAAAGTTTCAACAAACTACTCGCCGCCAAGGCGGCTCGCCTTTAAAGTGTCCAGGAAGGTTTCAAAATAGACTCATTTGAAGCCAACGTATATATGTGCTACATAAGGAAAAAAAAGTTAAAAGAATAATTAAACACTACCCAATATAAAAATACTATGCAATTAAATTATGTGTTTAGTACCAATGATACAAAGTAGTAAAAACGTTACAAAAATATAACGAATCATATTATTTACTTAGATTAGTAACTATCTTAAATCATTAAAAAAAAAAGAAGGTTTGACTCATTTGAAACCTACTTACCTAGCTATTACATAAGAAAAAAAAAGTCAAAAGAATAAGAAAACAATAGCAGTACGAAACAAAAACTATATCGACAACTATCTTCCCCACTAAAAGTTAAAAGGCACGTTTGTGTCAAATATCAAATACTCACATATCTCACAACTAAATACTTCAAGCCACAAATCCAATACCTCACCAACTTCAACAAATCAATAACCACACACTTCTTCACTCACCTCCTACCACACCCATCAAAACCTCCCTCCATCCTCCCTTTCCCCCCCCATCCAAACCCCTCATACTTCAACTCCCTCCCACCCCCTAACACCAAATCACTCCCCTCTTAAAACTCCACCCTAACCCCTCAATACCCAAAAAAAACTATTCTCACCCCTCAATTAACAACTCCATACCTACTCCACCCAACATTTTAACCCCCACACTCAACACCCCATTCTACCCCCACCCCCATATTCCACCAACTAAACAAAAAACAATCATTAAAACCATCCCCCTACAATCCCTCCCACTTTATCCTCCAATCCCCCTTCCCTAAACCCCCAATCCACCCACTATCATATAAACCTAACTCTCCACTTCCCCCCATCCACTTCCTTCCCCCAAAAAATCAACCCCTCACACACCCCAACCACATATCCCTACCAAAAACCCCCTACAACTTCTCAAACATATCCCCAATCAATCCAACTCCACCCCCCCTCCACTCAACAACACAAACCCCACACTCCACCTAAAACATTCACCCAATTCCACACCCCCCCCCCCTCCTCCAAAAACACCCACAACCACCCTACTAACCATCTCAACTTCTAACCCACCCCCCACCAACCCCACCCCCAACCTCAAACAAACAATCTACCCCTATCTCAAACCAACCACACCTCCACCAATAACCCAACCACCACACCCACAATTATACACTTAATCACTCCCTTACCCACAAAATACATCCAAATCCCATAATCCCATTACCCATAACCACCCTCCACCTCACCACAACCCCCACACACCCCCAACCCCCCCTCCCCCCTTCAAAAACACCTCAAAAATAAAATCTTTACTTACACCCCACATCTCCACCACCACATCAACTACCCCAACCCCCCACATCAAAACCTCCATTCACTAATCACAAACAACCCCCCTTCCAATCCACCAAACACACCTACACCTCCCTCACATACAACTACCCCTACTCCCACCCCCCCTACCCTCCAAAACCCCCTCCAATCCCTCACATAACCTCCCCCCCACACCCAAACATACAACCCAATCATCTATTTTTCCAATCCATTAACCATCCCCACCCAAAAATACCTACATACCCACTAAAAACAAAACTAAAAACACTCCAAAACCAAATTCCTCAACCTTACACATTCAACACCCTTTTTCCACACACAACACACACACAGCTTTTTTTTTTTTTTGTGTTGTGTTTTTTTTTTCCCCCTGGTTTTTGTTTGTGTGTGTGTGGGGTGGGTGTGTGTGTGTTTTGGTGGGGTACGCGGTGTGGGGGTCCCCCCCCCCCCCCCCCCCCCCCCCCCCCCCCCCCCCCCCCCCCGGGGGGGGGGGGGGGGGGGGACCCAAGGGGGGGGGGGGGCGGCCAGTTTTCAAAAGCCCAGGGCGGCTCGCGTCAAATACGCATCTGATAAATTCTCACAAGATTCAGTTGAATATAAATTTGTTGAACTTGTTAAAATATAATAGGATTTTTTTCGGCAAAAATAAGTAAAAAAGGACTATTCTAGTAGAAATTGCAGATTCAAAACTAAATATTTATAAAAGAAACCTTGCCTCTGTGCATTAAAGTTTAAATTCACTAATTTTCTGTATCGCAGCATTTATTTACTAAATTTAATAAATTTTAACTTAGTCAATTTTCATGTGACCTTTATTATGGTAAAATACTTTATCACGAGATTCAGTTGACTTTAAATTTACTGAATTTGTTATCTTTTAATGAGATTTTACTACACAAAAATACAACTTTTAGTGAAATTTTTTCGTCAAACATTTTTTCTTTAGCAGGCCGAGTACTCAGTGATCAATTTAAATCATTTTTTGGATCCGTATGACATGTTCGTAGTTATAAAAAACTGTTATGATGTTTTTGAATTGTAACAGAAGTTTAAATGTGTTTAGATGTGATTTAAGGAATCTTGCAATTTTTATCGAGATTGCATGGAATGATCGGTTATTATCCTGTACGTAATAACTAAATTTGAAACTACAGCATTATAAAACATCAAGTGTTTGTTCTCCCTAAAAAGATACTATTTTGCATAAAAGGTTAAAATCACTCTATATTTTATAGCATTTCCATTTATTACATTTAATAAATGTTATACTAAAGCAACTAAAACTAAAAATAGTTTAAATACCTTGTTTTGTTCCTATTCTCAATATTGTCTTTCAAAAAGTTACCTTTTAATTAAAATTGAATAAATTCAATCATGTAAGACTACCTTTGTTTCAGGATCAAACTGACAATTTGTTATGAAGTACTTATTTTTGCTATGTCGTACAATGGCAAAAACTGAAGCTTAATGGCATTTTTTTTTTCTTATCTTGTCCAATTTTCAGTTCTGTTGACAAGATTAGCGAAAATAAGAGCTTATACAACAATGAAATCAGAAAATGAAATAAAGTATTATGCACAAGATTTTTATATTCTTTGGGAAACATTTTGTTTTGATATATCTAATTAATGTGTCATGACGAATTAAAACCTAAAAAAAAGTTTAAAACATGCAAGCACTGGGGTAAAAAATTAAGAAGTTACTATAAACTAAGATTTGAAATTCTCCTTAATAAACCATTATTATTATTATAAACCTATAAGAGGCATAAATCCTTTTAAATGTAAGGCACTGAAATCAAAAATCAGAGGCACAGACATTTTCAAATATAAGGCACTGAAATCTAAAATCAGAGGCACAAACGTCCTCAAATATAAGGCACTGAAATCTAAAATCAAAGGCACGGTATGTGCCTTTTAATTTCAGAGGCACAAACGGTGCCTTTCATTTTAAATGTGCCGCTTAATTTTCAGAGGCACAAAAATTCACAGTTTTAAGAGTGTAGGCTACTGGGCATAAGCCCAGTAGCCTAAAAACGAGACGCTTGTTAGTTACCGCATACAAAAACCTGTAATATTTATATCATTTTTCAAAGCTGTTTTTCACAAGTGAAATAGTCCTTCTTGAGAAAACCAGTTAGGGCCACTATTTGGATATCAGAGTTTATTTATTGTCAGCTATTTTCAGACAAATCAGTCCAGCAACGATCCAGCATGGGTAGCCACAAAAAGAAAGTTTTTTTTTGCAAAACTTATTTTGCATAAAAGTAAACTATTTTGAAAGGATTTGCTTAAAATTGATCAGAGATGATTTCTGTAATATTACTTCAAAAAAATGTCGTATTTTGCTCATATATTTGCAAAATTTCCCATAACCAGGATGTTAAATAACTTAATATTTATGGCAACGACAAACTATTTTAAGCCTAAAATGTATGAAAACCATTCCACGTAAGAGATTTAAGTAGATAAAAAATGAAAAAAATTGTTAAAAAAAACTTGGGCATCAATGGGTTAAAAGCACAACCGAGAGAATTAAAAAGGCATAACAGTTTCGAAGACAGTAGGCCGGCCCCTTTTGTCAGTGCTTAGCACATAAATGGAATAGACCATGAATTGAGAGAGTTTAACCCATTTATGCCCAAGTTTTTTTTTTTACAATTTTTTTCAATTTTTATCTGCGTAAAACTCTTACTTAGAATGGGTTACATACATTTTAGGCTTAAAATAGTTTGCCATTCCCATGCTGGATCGTTGCTTGACTTGATTTGTCTGAAAATAGCTGTCAATAAATAAAATCTGATGCCCAAATAGTGGCTCTAACTGGTTTTCTCAAGAAGAAGGACTACTTAACTTGTGAAAAACAGCTTTAATAAAATGATACACCCATTACAGGTTTTTGTATGCAGTAACTAACAAGCTTCCCATTTTTAGGCTACTGGGCATAAATGGGTTAAACTGGGGGATTTTCCACCCAATTGATCAGTGGAGCATCTGTCAAATAGCGAGTTCTAAAACTTTGGTTAAAAGAGCATGAAAATCATGTTAAAAAGCAGGAACTTTCTAAATCTTCAATTGCTAAACATTGTTAGGAGACAAGTCACAATTAGATTATTGTGATTAGTTAAGATTATTTGCAGACTTTCGACAGTGGGGGAATTGGATTTCTTTGAGGCTTTTTATGATCATAAGAATCTAAATATTTCTAATGAGTCCATTACAGTTCTGTTCTAAAATTTTACTTGATGGGTTTAATCATGGGATCAATCATGTCTCAGCACATGATGATACCTAATGGGTCTAAAAATTCATCTTCTGTTTCATATTTTAACTCCCCTAATCCATGGTTCATTCTATATGTATGCAAAGCACTGAAGAAGAAGGCTATGGTTGGTTGGCTGGTTGGTTACTTTGGGTTTACTGGCACTAGAAGCCTACATAGGCCATACTGCGCCAAAAGATGATAACCCATAAAGCAGATAAAAATTTAAAAACATTTTTAAAACAGACACATAAGTGACATTTAAAATCTTAACTAATCAAGAGAAAGAAAGGACTGACAATTTTAAGTAAAATCAGAAATAAATAACAAAGACAAAACATACAAGACTGAGAATAAAACCACTAAATTAGAGATATAAAACCAATTTCTTGTATAAAGGGGAACAAATTAGGATGGGGGCTATAGAATTTAAAACTAGTATAATTATATTCTACTTCAGACAATGCAACACAACTTGAGCACATGATGTCAATATAATTTAATAGAACATAAATAAGAAGAAAAACTGCACAGACGTACCATGTTTTAATAAAGTATCTAAAGAAGGTTCAACTGGCGAGATTGCAAGAAATGATTTTCCTTTAAATGCTAATGATGTAGAAGAAAGTTGAATACTGTTAGGACCAGCATCTGTTTCTTCCATTTTTTCTTCAATAAGCCAGGGAGGTATTTTGACTTGATCCTATAAAAATCAAAATAGTTCTTCAAAGGAAAATATGAAATGATAATTAGTACAGCAGTAGTTCCTAGATTGTGGGTTGATAGTTAGTACACACCATAGTGGCAATTCGCAGTTTTATTATTCTTATTTGGATGGCATTATGCAAAAAGGAGTTAACCCACAAAAACCTGATTTTGAGATAATGGGCTTTAAAGTTAACAAACTCTGGCAAAAATCATGAGCTCTATATCAATATACCAATGATATGTTACCATGAAACGCTGATAGGGCTTAAATCATTTTTGCTTAATGTAGAAAGCAACATATTTTACCATCAGAGTTGGATAACTCATTTTTTTATGTTTTGTGGGTTAACTCCTTTTTGCATAATGCCATCCATTTTAAAGTACTTGAACAATTATTTTATTATGAGAGGGGGGGATCTAAGAGATTTTATATTTTTCTGGTGTTAGGATGTCTATGATTAAAGTATCATGATATCAAGGGTTACACCAATTTGACAAGGTTAATGCTAAACCACACATTAAGAAAATAATGAATAACTATCGCCATAAAATTTCTAATTCAGCTTCATGGTAATTTTCATCATTGTGACATTAAATCAAGCATGAAATTGATCAGTTTTAAAAACTTGTTAAAGCTTTGTACCTGAAGCTTGTAAGGCACTCTCCTTGAGTTATCTTGATGTGACACAGTTTCATGACTTGGCTGAGTAACATCACTTCGACTAGCTGTAGAGACCTACAAGGAAAATTTAATATATGTTAATGGTCTTCCCAGTAAAAGCGGGGGGGGGGGGAGTCAGTGAAAAAAAGTGAGCTGATGAAACATATAACAAAATCTATTGGAAAAAACAGGAAATGACACAGAAAAGGTTTCAAGATGATCGAAAATTTACACTGATTGATACCTCAACATGTAAGTGTTCTGAAACGTAATTGTGCATGGGTAAGAAGTCAAGAATAACATTGGTATGTCCGGTATTCCAGACAAATCATAACTTTTTTATTTATAATCAAAACATCTTGAAATTTGGTGTGATTGATTTCATGTTATATTGCTGTGGTTTAAAGGGATAAGAATTCACGCACTTTTTTCAAAAATCCGTCTGAAGCTGCTTCTAATAAACAAAATTAAGCAAAATAAAAGAAACTCATAAATATCTTAACATAGCATACTTTTTTATCCATTAAAAGTTCTTTTCTCTTACACTCGACATCTTTAATCTGCTTTACTACCTGTAGGAGATACAAAGTAAAAATCAAATAAACAAATAAAAATTAAACTAAATAATGCTTTCTGCAGCAAATAACATTCAACCACTTCATAAGTTAAACATTTAACATTTTCAATTAATGTAAATATGTTAAATGGAAGAATGAAAAAAATAACTAACTGACAAGCTAATTATTTATAAATAAAATCATAAGTACAATTTTAACTTAAATGATATAAAATCATGAAAAAAAAAGCAAATCAGCTAGATTGTTATAAAAAATGGCCGCAAACAAGAAAAGCAGCAAGCACAGTATCAGCTATTATAAAAAACTAAGATACCGTAATGAAATCTTGTGAAGATTTTCAACCAAACAGAAAACATTTGTAACTATGAAACAGTGGACAAGACTTCGAAGTGGATCAAGATTGTTCCAGATCAAAATTTGCTAATATCTAGTCCTCTCATAAAAGAAGAGGCATTGAAACACGTAAACCATTTCGGACATGATGAATTTCACGCAAGCCATCAAAGAAACGATTGTTTCTGGAAAGAGCAGAAGTAACAATGAACAGGGGTGATTGTGAGTTCAGAAAAAAATGTGTGTTGGGGGGGGGGGGGTTAAAACCAAGGCCCCTCTTACTTAGGCACACCTAAGTTTATATTTATACATATAAAATAATTAATTTCCTTTCATAAACACATTTCATATATTCGAATAGTTTCACACACAAAGTTTTTATTCAAAATATTGTGCATGGAATTAATTAAATTGCAAATGAGCAATAAAGTTACCTTTGAACTGGTGTTGAACAAATAATCTTAAAATATTTTAAGGAGAAAGCAAAAGTCTAACAGAATTACTATTTATTCTGCCATTCTGCGAATCTTAACATTTCTATTCGATGAATATTATTAATAATTATTGGTATGGTGAGACGATAAAAGCATAATTAAAAATATTTTATTTCCGGTATTTTCAAACATGAAAATATCAGAGTGGATCATGAAAATACCGGAACACAATCACCCCCTGAATGAAGCAGTTTATGAAAAATGGAAAAACAATGAGTTGAAAAAAAATGCTAAAAAATTATCAGCTCAATAATATTTTCAAGGTTAATGAAATGAGAAGCTTCTATAAGTGTCTCAACAAACTAACTTTAAAAGTCTTCTCAACAAACTTTAAAATTCTTCTCAACAAACTAACTTTAAAAGACTATGATTGTTATGGGGGCAAGAACAGTAAAGATAGAATAATAAGTGCCTACATGAGTGGAAAAAAAGCTTTGTTTATTGGTAAAATGTATGAGTAAAATTCTAAGAGCATTCAAAAAAGTGACATCTTTAGAGGTTGACTAATGATCTAATAGGTAGTCATGGATGACTGGTGACATTTTTGAAGAGTGGATTTTAAAATTCGACAGAAAAATGTGCAATCAAAATAGAAAAGTTACTTTGCTCGAAGACTATTGCCCTACTCATCTTAATGTGTCTTCAAAACTATCCAAAATGAATTTGCTTTGCTTCCCCTGAACACCACTTTGAAATTGCAAGCAATAGACATAACTGTCATAAAATTGAAACCTGAAACATCATTAAAGAAAACAAGAAAATCTTCCACAAGGTGATGGAGCTGATGATATATGCAGTAGAATTAGGCAAAGCTACTACACTCAGCAGCTTTTATTAAACCCTACTAGCTGCGTAGCCCGGCGTTGTACGGGCTGTAATGTAGTGAAGGCAGTTTCAGAAAACTACTCGCCACCAAGGCGGCTCGCCTTTAAAGAAATGAGGAAAGTTTAAACAGTTTACTCGCCGTCAAGGCGGCTCGCCTTTACAGTAGCGAGGAAAGTTTCAATTCACTACTCGCCGCCAAGGCGGCTCGCCTTTAAAGTACCAAGGAAAAGTTTAATAAACTACTCCCCGCTAAAGCGGCTCGCTAAAAAGCTTTCCTGCATCAAAGAATCAATCGAATTATTTGCACATGCTTCCTCAAAACGATGTCAAGTAGCGCATACTTAGCACTCTCCCTAAATTACAAATAAAATTCCTTTCCAAAAACAATTATTTCCAAACCGCTTTCTTCCGGTAAAATTAATTGCAAAATTCTAAACGAAAAAATTCTTTTAATGTTTGTATCGAAGCCAGAAAAAGTCCCTTCTAAAAACAGCAATTGCAATTTTATTTAAAAACACATTTTCAAAATGGTACCTGAGAAAAAATATGTCATTAATAATTAGAATAAAAACAAGTGTTAGAACTTTGTTATAACACGTATTTAAAATGACAATGGAAAAAAATAACACTCTTTCATTTTAAAAAGTTCAATTTAATTAACGTTTTAATTTAGGGCCGAATTCAAGTGAAACACCATTGCAGTCGCTTCGAGGCGATCGCATATTGCAACCGCTACTGTAAGTCGAATTCAAGTGAATTCGTTTCACTTGAATCCAAATTTTGGAATTTGCGATTGCATTGGTGAGTTGCGATCGTCCGTGTTTCACTTGAATTCTTGCCTTAAAATCGCAACGGAAAGAAATGAATATCTTGGAATTTTAACTAGTTCAATAATTTAATTAACGTTTTAATTCAAAATGGCAACGGTAAGAAAAAATGTCTTGGAAGTTTAATCATTTATTAGGCTTAATCGCTTTAAATTTGACTACTTATTAATTGATATCTTCGCTAATTAAAATCGTATAATTATGTAGATTGAAACTAATGAAGACTGAAAAATTACCTATCTATCGGTACCTGGTTCGACTTTCAGTTCATTGGCGTTCAGGAGAAAGAAGCGTGACATAGAAAGATAGTTAGAAAGATAGTTAGAAAGATACTCAGTTTTTAATATAAGTAGATTTCACTTAACCTAGATATCAGGGTGTCATTGATTTAAATCAATTGATTTAAATCGCGATTTAAATCAATTGATTTTTTTAAAAAAATCATTGATTTAAATCACTTTTTATTTTAATCCTTAAAAAATTCTCTTGGACAATCCCAATTTCATTACTTTTACTATTTTCTTTTAGAGCTTTGATTTCCATCGAAAAAATGGAAAATTAATCCTACTCTACAGATGCTGGAAGGTTGCAGTCCAAATAATATGTATGCACAAATAGTTCTATTTGTTGTCTAATATGTGAAATAAAGAAAATACATGCAGGGCTGGTGTTGCAAAGAGTGAATTGAGGGGGGAGGGACATGATAGAATGTGTGTGATATACTTTCAGTGAAAAGAAAAACACAAAAACAACCAAACAGAAGATAAATTTTCTATGCCTTGCATTAGCAACTGGGGGGGGGGGGAGCAGTCTTTATAAGTGGCTGAAATGGAACATATTCCAGCTTTATAAAACAAAAGCAAAATAAAGAGGGGTGGGGCTGAATGAAGTGAGGATTGGTTTGAGCTTCCTGCCCCATTTGATTTTTATCCTAGCTAGTAAACAGGATTATTTTCAGATTGGCTCCTAACATTTTTTTCTGGGTTTCTTGCTGGTGAAGCTTTACTTCAAAGGTGTTTTTGTATTTTTAAAAACTTTTAGGTAAGTTGTTCACAAGTAAAAATTAATTAACAACTGAAGTTTCTATTTTTTTTTTTTTTTTAAATCAAAAAAATCAGATTTAAATAAAAAAAATCCGATTTTTTTTATTTCTTTAAAAAAAAAATCATTGATTTTTTTACACCCTGCTAGATATAATCCTCATATTTAAACTCATTAATATTTTTGTTATTTCAACAAATCTACAAAGCTAGATTTGTTTTATTGTCTAATTAATTCCTTTTAAAGTTTTTTGTAATTTTTCCTTTTTTCTCTTAATGCAGCAATGCTAAGACAACAGCTAGTGAAGTTTATTTGTGTGTCCCAAAATGTTTAATGTTATGCATTGAAAACCATCTTTGCATCATCAAAAAATGTTCAGTTTATTTTTTATTAATCCCATGTTTTTGAATGTTATGTAAGAAACTAAATACGATTGATTTTCCATTGCCAGAGAACTTGGGAAAATCTTAGTGTGTAAAATGATTTGCATATATCATTAAGTAATGCCCCACAGCTTTATAATTTCAATGAACTGCTCTTAATGCACTTTGATTTCAAAATGTTAAGATTATTTTTTTAAAAACTTGAAAATGCTTGTTAATTTTTTTTTTGAGTTTAATTGCTTGAGAAGTTTCCTGGGCATAAAATTCTTCACACTCACAATAACCTTTTCATTTGAAACCAGTAGTGTAATCTCTATTTTTTGACAAAAGCCTACAAATTTGCTTTTCAACTCTGCACACATTAAATACTTGGAAAGAAGAGTGCGTTTTTTTTTTCAAAAAAAAAAAAAAGAAACCACTTTCAGAGAAGTGTCTCCTATAGAACTCCTGTAAACTTTTCAAATTTTTTTGGAACACAAAAAAATTTAAAGTACATTTTTAGGAATTTTAGCAGTAGCAATTTTTTTTAAGGAAATTTAGGAATTTTAGGGGGAATGCGAACCCTGCAAGTATGAAAATAAAACGTTTCTTACTGTAAAAATGTTAATTACTTTTCTTACTCTTTTTTTTTTAATTATCCAAAAAATATTGCAAAATGTGTTTTCGGTGTCTCAGACACTATTTCATCTCTGAAAATTAGGTGTCATTTTACACACAAGTTTCATTCTTACAGTTGAGTCGATGTACATACCAGTACATCTGAGTAGAATAAGACTTTTTCAGTTTTTCAGCTGAAGGGTGTATTTTTAGCATCACTGCAACAAAGCTGTTAAAAAATCAATCTCTGTTCAGAATCAATATTACCGACTCATTAAATAAAGTTTAAAATGTTATTCATTTCATAAAAAAATGTTTAGTTATAATTTGCTGATACATTTTGAATACCATTAATTTATTTCATCAACACTATTTACCATATCATTTATTTTGTCCATCTTTTTTAAGTACCTTTTTATTTCTTCAGAGGCATTTTCTAGAAATCTGAAATTAAAAATTTGTTAAGAGTTACATTTCGTTAACCTTGGTTGCATGTATGACAATTTTTTATTTAATACATATTTCACTGAAAGAAATTAATTATTGATTTTTGCAGTACATGATGCATATATGCCTAACAAAGTATTTTCTGAATACAATATAACAAAACATAAGAAATATTTTAAGTTGTTGTCTTGTGCCAACTAGGCTGCCAATTTCGAGTGCACTGCTTCACTTTTCCAACTGTATCGTAATTTGGTTGTGAAGTCGAACTTTCACAGCAGGAAAAATATATTTTCTTTTAGTTTTATGAAATTTTATTTTATTGGTATACTACTAGCAAGCACTTAAACTGTTACCCATTCCGAGAGAGTAGAAGAATTGGCTAGTAGATGTACGAAGGAGTAGAATTTATGATCATTCAAAAAAGAATTGAAATCTTTACTCAATTTTTACTCAATTAGACTAGGCACAAAAAGTGTTCCTAACCATTTCCTAGAAAAAAGTCTCATAAAATCTACAATAGTCCCAAAAATGTCCTTATGATAAGGACAAGAGACTTCAAAATTCCCAATGTAAAATGATCAACAGCTCTTCATTAATATGTAGAGTTTGTCTAATAATCTCATCAATAGTTCTTACATAACAAAAGTACCCAAAAACTCCTTTATATAAAGCTGCCTGTACTGACAGCTTAGAAAAATTTGTTTGAAGAAACTTTTTAGAAAAATTTGAGACTAGCCAAGGAGGAAAAATTATATGTTTTATTTAATTAATGGGCTTTTGGTACAATCGCACTAATAATTGACTGAAAACAACTGTGGTAAATTTTTGAAATGGTATACATTTTCTCTCAAAAATATGAATCCAAGTGTAAATAAATGCATAATACTAACTAACATAAATAGTGAAAAAAAAACCACAATTAACCTATTTAAATCATCACTGGAACACACATATTTCTCAAACTTCTCCTTTCTTTTGTTCTCTTTCAAAAACCTTTTCACCGCTTGAAGGTGTAGAGAACTAAAATGACAAAATACAAGAAAACATCAGTGTGGTATCAATATATACAATGTATTTGGCAAAAAAAGAGCAAACGAAAAACTTTTATGTAAGGTAAGCTACATCTACATAAAAGTTGTTGTACATGATCACACATATGTAATAGAATACAAAAAGTAGAATACACATATGTAATAGAATTATAGAAAAGAACTTCTTTCTAGAATAGATTCTCCCTGCTGGAATCTAGTACGCTTGTTTGCTATTTTAACAATGTGGTTCACTATATTAAATTTCATTTAAACCCCTTTGGAATGTAATAAGACAGTAATGTCTAGAGGTTCAGCAGCAAGAATAATTTTGGGGTAAGAGTTAATTTTCAACACACACAATTTTATTTTCTAGCATCTGTAGATGAGTTCTATGCAGGACTCGCAGTCTAAGTTTTGCAGTTGAAAATTGTTTACATCACTTGTCAGTCAGTAATGAGATTTGATGAATTTAGCAGAGGATTTACTCAATATGATTAAAGCATCACCAAACGTACACACATGGACACATCACTTAATATTACTGAGGCAAGGAAGCCCGAAAATCTGTGTAACTGTTCAGTCCAACTCACGTGTGTTTCAAGTATAATTAAGATTTTGGAAAATCTATAAACAACTAATATTTTTTTAAAAGGGATTCTCCTCCAATCACACAATGATACTGCATTAAAATGATCTGGCTAACTTCAAACTATGCTTCATTGTAAGTACTATATTTTTAATCTCTTTATTGCATTATCAAGAACCCTGTTGATGTTGGTTGGATAAGATTTATACGAATAGATAAAATGTCAACACCAGACTTAGATAAAATGTAAAACTGTCTGCAAACTTAAATAAGTTCTTTAACATTTTCTGCAAAAAAAAGGGGGCTTCTGAATCCTAAAGTGCTACCACCAACAAAAATATCAAGTTGTATGAAGTGCAGGTTCTACCATGAGGTTGGTTGTCAATCCGTCATGATTAATGAATGTGTCAGTTTCGTATATAACAAGCTACTGCCCCACAATGAACAAAATCAAGACACATTTCAGATAGAAAACTTCCTAAATTTATAACTTTTTTAACAAAATGCAAAAATTTTCTGCAAATTTCGAAAGTTTTCTGCGAACGGCGTTCGCGAGTTCGTCTGTATTATCTGGGTTTGGTCAACACTATTTCAATTTAATTCGGGTGGAATGTGATGTAAGATATTGTAAGTTTTGGCAACTTCTTACCTGCAGTGATGATACATAGCCCCAAGAGATTCTATCATAAAGTCTTCTCTAGCACCATGTTCCAAGTAGCTGTCGTTACAAAAGTGACAAAAGCGCTTGTCATCTTTGTTTGGCCAGCCTATGTCATGAACCTTCATACGTTTTGTTTTCTTTTCAGAGATCTACAAACAAAAAGTCCACATAATTTCAATGAAGACAAAAATCAAAAAACGAATTTCATAATATGACAATATACAAATAATAGTGGATAGTTAAGCAGGGACCGTGTCGAGGGGGGGTGAGTGGGGTGAGACAGCCCCCCCCCCCCCCCAGACATTTTGCCTTGTCGGCAATTTTAACAAATCAGTTGGCAAATTTTGAAAAAGTATCCGAGCATGATATGCGACACATTGAATTAAAAAAAATAAATAAATTGCAGTTTTTTAAGTGGAACAAATCGGCATTTATACGCTTTTGCTCATATCCGCTTCTTTTTTTAAACAGCTAACGAACGTTTAGCGAAGCTGAGATGACACAATCCCCTAGGGGAGTAATAAAATCACCAGGAAGCGCAGAGACGGTCCATGCTTTACCATCTCGTTTGGGCTCCCTTTCACTTTGAACTGTCAACGCTATCTTGTTGAAATAGGATAAGATGCCTCTGTGTGGGGTCTGGGACAGGGTCTCCCTTGGTTGTGATCTGTCGGTCAGACTTTAAGCCTTAGGACATCTCTCAATGGTCTTAACCTTCCAGCGAGCGCGTTGTTTTGCCTACATAAAAGGCCTAATGAATCAATAGATAAAGAAATACATGCGTCATTTTTATAAAGGAATCACAAATAAACGAAATGAAATATTTCTGCCGGCAAGAACTTGACAAATTACGAGTACATTGAAGATTTAAAACCAAAACATGCTTAATATAGACTAAATAATACTACAAAGAACATCAGTGGATTTTAACTAATATTTAAAATGATTATTACAAAAATTTCTTAATTTTATAATAACGAGAAATTTTTTTTGAAAAACTGCAATCATTTCAACAAGTATGTCAGATTTTGAAAATGACCTATATTCACTTTTTCGTTGATTTTCAGAGCAATTCACCTTCTGACAGAAATCAACTATGTGTGTAGAAACTTAGTTAAAAGATTGCTAGATATATGGTGCTGCAAACTGTGACAATATTTTACCATTTAACTGCGCCCCCCGCTATTTCACTTCGCCCCACATTGCTTACTTGTTCTGCACAAAATTACCTTCACTAGTGTCATTTTTATATTTTCATGTAGTTAACCAATAGTCTAAAATTGCTTTTTAAAATATTTTGTGAGCCATTTCGGAGCTTTTTATGATTATATTTGCATTTAAAATGCATAAGCAGCACTTAAAGTATTAAGTACTTCTCCCTCATTCGCTCAGATTTGCAACAACTTTTTCCACAAAACGATTTTTGGCTTTATGTATAATTTTTACAATATATGTTTCTTACTTGTAGATTTTAATCACCATGTCACATCCACGGAAAAGGGTCAAATTAGAATGTTTAGAATGTGGGAGTCAGTTTGACAATGACTACAAATATCATCATGAGAAAGCAAAAAATAATGGAAAACGTGTTTAAGTTAAACATGTTGGTAGCTTTGCTAATCCATTTGAGGCCTCCAAGAAAAAAAAATCCAGTTTCTTCTCCACTAATTCCTATAAGTTCCTTTATTATACATGAAAAATCACTAGTGGATACGACACTTTCAGATGATTTATCTGTTATCGACCATTCTGTAGAAGATCCTTCTGCACCATTAGTCATAGCAGAACAGTTTCCTTCATTACTGTTACAAGCACCTCCACCATCATTTCCTACAAAACCATCACCACCACCACCACCACCATCATCATTTCCATTGCCATCATCGCCACCACCATCATCAATACTACTAACACCATCATTGCCACCAACATCTCTATCATCACCACCCCCACCTTCATCTTCATCACCTCAATTATCAACCCCAATTTCATCACCATCACTTCAACTACCGTCACCACCAGAACCACAATCACGTGAATCTGATGATGACAAAGAACCTGGATGTTCCTGGATAAATTTAGCTGGCCGAGTCGCCGATTTTTCGACAAATTTTAAGATTGTCGAGGATATTTTAAATCAAGTAAAGAAAGATGAAACTCTGAACCCAAAAATATTTTTCAGCGAAATGATTGACTGCTTAGCGGAAATTCATACTGAAAGTGGAGAATTGTTAGAATATGCCCAGAAAGAAGATAAACATGTTTGGAATACTGATGTCACTCTACAGGTTGGAAGTGAAATACTGATAGAATATGATCCTGGCAAGAGGAAAAAGATAATGAGTAGCAACGAGCGGTACTTTTTGAATACCCTTGGACCCTTTCAGCCCAAGTTAACATCCTATCCCATAAACAATGACATAAAGAAGAATAAGCAATA
>JAXGGA010008297.1:0-57718 GCA_038373865.1 Uloborus plumipes
GAAATGCATGTAAATGTTGTTTCTTCGGTTTGGCGAATAAAATGGGCTTAAAATATTTCTCTTTTCATCTACAGAGCATTGAATAAAATATAAACATGCTTCATAGAATTTTGCTATTAAAAAAAAGTATACTATAGACTAAAAATGCCATGTGTAGTTATGACTTAATCCCCAGTTATGCTTTATAGTTTCATTTTCACAAACACCTTCACTTAATTAAATCAAATTTGTTTGTTTAAGCTCACCAATTCTTGGAAATATGCTAGAACAGCAATAGAAATTGTATAAAGATCTGCTTTCCGAGTTTGGTGTGAACAAAAGATCAACTGTGTGTGAGTGTGGAAGAGCGGGGGGGGGGGGGGCACTACGGATGTGTTGTCTACATAGCCAAGGTGACACTATGCTGACTACAAATTCATTATAACTCCCTTTTCAAGAAAAACTTTTACTAGGCGGTTGCTTTAGACTGCTAAAATAGAATTATGTTAATTCACATCAAAATATTTCAAACACAAGTACTCAAGTAGCACACGTCGTTTTTTAAAGGTTGTAAAATGGTTATTAACGTTGTAACAACCGCTTAAAACGTTTATAAAACGTTTAAAGGTGATTTGTGATACCTGGGTATATCGTTTGCTTCAAAAGTGATAAAATAGAAATTGTAGAATGCAGTGACTATTAAAAGGTTGAACATTTTTCAAATAATGTTTGATTTAGACTTTGTACCTAATTATGTTACAGATATTATTTTTTTTAATTAGTGAATATAGTCGTCAATGTAGTAAATATAGTCGCAATCGACTTAAAATGTGCTCGAGATCGCCTTTTTGATCGCGATCGAAGGGTTGCGTACCACTGCTTTTGAACACAACTTTTAAATTACCTCTTCAGTTTTTGTTATTTCAGAGACTGAATTTTATTATTTCTCAACATTTACTACTAGTCTTGTCAATGGCACTTAAATTATGAATTAAGGCATTAGTGTCTGAAATCATCATTTAAAGAGTTCGTAATAAAAAGTAAATATTTTAAATGGCGGTGCAGTATTTGGAACAGAATTAAATGTCATTACCCATATTTTTTCTGATTAACATTGGAATCACAAAAGATCACACAAAATGTAATTTACTTTTAATATTTGTATAGGGCAGACTTGGGCTATTTGGCGTAGTTTTTAATTCTCGATTTTTCTAATTTTTTCTGTTCTACTTATGGTAAAAGTAATTAATGCCTCTAATAGGGCAACATCTTGGCTACAAAAAACCACTAGGAACATCATCTAAAATTCACTGGGGAATTCGTGAAAAATATTCTCCGAAGGCTCCTCAACAGTGCCAACTTACCCCGGAGTCGGGGTAGGTTGGCAGATGCATCGGGGTATGTTGGCATAACGTTGTTTGAAATGATAAATTTACAGCAATATAACATTTTTTTATTTTTTAAGTTTTTATTTATATATATTATAAGGTAATATATCAAAACAAAGCTTTAAAACACAGGTCTGAGCATTGTAGGTAGGTTACAAATGCTTCACGTCAACTGCAAAAGATGGGTTCTTACTCATCTGAATGGAGATTTAATCTTCTATTTAGATGAGCGTCGGGTGGCTCTAGTTACATTCAGTACGTTGTAGTTTTCACCATAGTGGAGACTGAAAAGTCCTCGTAATCGACTTTAAGTACTTTCCCTGGATATTTGTGGGCTTCATACTTCACTATCCCATACTCACCTAATCAGCTCCAACAGCAGCATTTAATGCTGTCTCATCTGCAGGACTGTGTAGGAAGGTTGGGGCAGACCAGATTCAGTAGAAATAGCTCATCTTTATTCTCATCACTGTACTGAGGAAACAAGAAATCATAGCCATCCTCACTATCAACATACGGTATAGCATCAGAGAAAGGCTCATCAGTTTCAGTGCTACTAATATCTTCCTTCTTTGAAAGTTTCCTTAAGATTATTCTTTGATTTCGTAATCATTGTTTTTGTTTTCTTTCTTTGTCCCATCAACGTAAAGTGTTTTTATTTTCTTTTCTCAGCTTCGTTTATTTTATTATTTTTTTGCCGGTTTATTTTCAACTGAAGTGCCGGTTCGGATTGTACAATAGGGGGTGTATCGAAAAAAACTTTTTTTCGAAATTTGATTTACTAAGTTGATAAAAAGTTGCCCCTCCCCCCCTGCTCACATATTTCACAAAAAAAATCAGTCTAATCAGAAATTATTTAGGTGTCCCGCACGAGGCCTGAAGTTTGAATTTCTTCAAAAATATTATTTTTTTTCTAATTTTTTTAAATATTAAGAATACATGTTAAAAATAATTGTACTGCAAAGTATAATGTACACTGCAAAGTCGGAGGACAAAACTGGGTTGGAAAAAAAGTACATTAAACAACATTTATATCTTCCACATTTATTCTAAACTTACGTAATTTTCACCAAAACTAACATTTTACAAGGCCATGCGGCTTGGTTAGAAAATTGTTTATGAATGTGGAATTCAACTGAATTAACACTTGAATCTAGGAATCATCAGTGATTTATGTGGAGTAAGCCTCCTGTTTTTTCCTCTGATTGTCCGTTTTCACGACCCTGCTTTTGGAAAAGGCTAAACGTCTTTAGGGGTCACAAGCCGACATGTTTCGGAGGAGCGGGTTTCATTAGTGGTGACTGAAGGTTCACTCCTTTCGACGCTAGCAATAGGGATATTTTTAACACTAGTACTACCCCTAACAAGTAGTAGGCCCTACCCCGAAAACATACGACTGGGAATCCAGTAACTGCATCAATCCCCAGGCTACTTAGTCACTGTATCCACTATAAACTTGGAGTACTTGAAAAAAATTTTTAAGGGTACTGAAAACCGAAAAAAAAATTTACTCACCAGAAAGAAAAACACAAAAAAATACATATTTTTCGAACACACGCTAGCAAGAGACTACAACTATTGTGGATAATGCAGAAGATTGCCGAGTATGTCTCATCACGACGGCAGCGCTGTGGGCACTGTGTACAAGAAAATAAAGGTACAATGCCAGCGTACCCCTTATGCCAAATAGCCCCGGTCTCCCCTACATTTGAAATCCTTTGAATGCCCAACTCTTACATTTTGTTCGGCACATGGCAATCATTGTCAGCAAAACATTTTCTCGTAAACCAAAATGTGTTTCCTTGCAATGTTCCTTGTATTATTCCTATTAGCTTTTCAGGCAGAAATTGATATTTCTCATGATGCGATAAAAGTGCAAACTACCATAATCGACAAAATAAAAGAGTTTTCCCAGCAAACTTTGCGCACATTAATACTCGTGTTACATATTGTGTTAATATGTGCTATTTTGCTGATTGGGCTTCTGTTCATGCGTATGATCTCAAAATTTTATTTGCTGCCTATTAACATTTTAAATATCCTCAAGTGACGAGTTTAATGAAGTGTTGCCCCTTCACATTCCAGTCAGGTTAATTCGGGAGCTAGGCCGCACTTTTTTTCTGCGACTCTTCGTGCACAAATCGTGCAAAATCGCTCCGTGCACACGCAACGAAATAAATCATACTTCTCTAAATACATAAAACAAACTTCAACAAAACACATTAAAAAGTAATTGGAATCTTTTTTTTCTAAATTCTTACACTGATATCTTCAGGGTAAGCAGAATTAATGTTTAAAATATCTGCACGTCTATTGGTGTGTCTGAGTGTGTATATGTAATCTCAGGCCAATATTGGTACCGTTGGATACAGGATATTAATAGGAAGCCATTCCACTCTGTCTCGTGACTCTAAAATTTAACTTGGTTATTATTTTTTTAAATTTAACTTGGATTTATTTTGGTTTCATAAGCACTTTAGTCTATTTTTGATCATGCACACAATGTAAATGGGCAGATATGCTTTTTGCAGTCAAAGTAACTGAAAGAACACTTATATAGAAACAAAATATACCGAATTAAATTAAGCTGCCTAAGTTACATTCAATTTACAGTCAACCAAAGTGTTTACAGCATAATTAAGAATTTTTAAAAATTTGAGATTTTGCTCAAGCCATGCTGTTTATCTTTGAATGATTGAGATTAAGTTTTGCTTTATGTTTCGAGGATTCGTTACACATTTCTGGTACGTATAAGAATTACAACACTAATCCAGTTCTGGTGTATACTTCATTTGAAGTTACAATGAAATCTAATTAAAAATCTTGTTATAATGTTTGGATTTTATTTCCAGATTATCACCAATTGATGTTGGTAAAACAAATTAAAAAAGACATTTTGCACTTTAAACTTAATACAGGAACACTTTTTAAAATGCCCATAACTTTTAAGAGCACGTTTACCACATAAATATCTAAACATTTATTTCTACTACGAAACCCTAAAAGTAACGTCAGAATAACAGATAACATTTATGAGCATTTTAATATCTTCTCCGTTGCTATTTCTGAGAATTTGTTGAGCAAAGAAGAAAATTCCATTACTTGACACACCAGGCTTAATGTTTTCGAAACGTTTAAAATAATCCTCTCTCCACCGAAGTGAGCTGTCAGCACGTTATGGATTATTAATTTATTACAGAACTCTGCATCGCTGCCTAAGATATAAGCATTCGTAAATGTATACGATACTGCTTTTCCTCCTCAATCTACGCTTCAGTCTTTTAATAACATCTGTTCTAATTTGGTTGTCTGAGCTTAAAAATGCCGACTAGTTCAATTAAGTGAATTCTCAGAGGCAGTAGTAATTAGTCTCAAGGTTTCAAAGATCTGTCCTGTTGTATGAGCGCTAATTGTTTCATTTCCATCTCACTTTAAGCACCAATTTTTAAAATTATTCCATTGACTCGTTTATTATTTTCAATAGCTAGAGTAAGAGGTTTATTTTCTTAAAGTTATTTGCATTCTTTTGTATTCATTCGTCTCATGTAAATTATATTTGTTTCTATACATTTGTCAGCATTAAGACATTAGTTCGACGTGCATTGTTTAAAAATAAACGCATATTGCTTGACTGCGTTAAACTGGTGTGCTGTTTAAATTTGTTCTCTGAAAAGATAACTAAACAAGCTTTGCGTGCTTACTTGAAGACGATTATGTTTTAGTGCTTGGTGAGTAGAAAATTAAAGCATTACAATTTTCATTTGAGCATCAGAAAAGCGATATTTAGGCATCGTTTCTTAAATTTCAATGTGTTTTTTGTTTTGGTTCAATTTTGATATATAAATACAGCATTCTCAAAGTTTCGGTGTTTTATTCGACTAGAGAACTCACAAAAAGCAAATACACACAATTTTAGACGGTTCAGTACATAATGTAGGGACTTAGTCTTCCTGAAAACTTGCTTCAGGAAAAGTGAAGAAAATTCTTGTCACAGTTGCAAATATTTGGTTTTCAAAGCAAAATAGAAAAGCTACCCCATAAGTTGCATCCCAGAAGTTTCAATGTGTGAGTGCAATCCCAGAAGTTGCAACCTAGCAGTGCAGACCTAGAATTTACGACCTTGAAGTGTAACCCCCCCCCCTAAAAAATCGCAAAAAGAAGTGCAAACTGCAGAGAAGGTAAAACTTTCAATCGTAGCATAGAAACTGCAATCGTCAAGTGCAGTCATAAAGGTCAAACCTTGAAATACTAACCTAGAAGTTGCCCACTAATGACAGATTCAAACGAATCACACCAGATGATGTATGCACGATGTGGATTTGAATCAGTCTGATGCATCGTTGGACCAGAGTAAACTACGAATTTATAGAAATAATGACTCAAAATCCAGTTCTTTCATAGTTTTGTGTCCTTAATGACTATCTCATACCTGCACTCTTCCGAATTTTTACGGATTTTAATATATTTTTCCGTTTTTTCAATTACAAGCAAAATGTTCCAGTTTTTCCGAGTTCTGTGGAATAAAGATTTGTTTGTTTCCAATTTTGGTGCTAAAGA
Source organism: Uloborus plumipes (assembly GCA_038373865.1). Classification (NCBI taxonomy): domain Eukaryota; kingdom Metazoa; phylum Arthropoda; class Arachnida; order Araneae; family Uloboridae; genus Uloborus; species Uloborus plumipes. The sequence goes on from JAXGGA010008297.1 coordinate 5,925, forward strand.
GATTTCCGTAGAACGTGAAGCCGCCTCGTGTTTTAAACCAGGTAAGAAGTTGCTGTAGAACAATGTATTATTCAGTATTGTATCTTCTATTGCCATCAGACCCGTTCATAGGGCAGGCAGACGTTCACCCATTCACGCAGTGAAAGGACAAGGACAGAGGAGAGGGAAAGCACATCCATGCCCAAGCTGGGATTTGAACCCCGGACCACGCCATGCGAGTAAGACTTATCTAAGACAAGTGGGCCGGCTTTTGTAGGAAGTGTTTTTTTTTCCTCTTTCACGCAGTGAAAGTTAGATGAAATGAAAATAAAAATTAATAATAATAGATTTGAATTTAAACATTTGTCACTTGCTTTGAACACACAAACCCCGTGCTACTGAATTCGGAGCTTTAACTTAATTAAAAAATTCGCACATTAAATAAGCTTCTACTTTTGAACGCAACCCCAAGTTCATGCATATTTAAACAAAAAGACAATGAATATAGCATTAACTGCAGGCTCAGAAAGCTAAGCCAGTATTTTCCTTCTTCTTTTTTTTACACAATTTATTTTATTACTCTTATCAGATGAGTTTTTTTTCTCTTCTGATTCATCATCATTAATAAAAGTGCTTCGCAGCCTTGTGAAGCGTAAATTGAGACGGCAAATCTTAATTATCTAAATGAAAAGAAAATGGACTTTTCTTCAAAGAGCTTTTGTTTTTTCGCATCGTTTATTTCGTCACTAACAAATCTCAGCGATTGTGATAAACTAAATTAAAATAAATCGATGTTCTTCAGTATCACCAATATCCAATGCCGAAGAGGGGAAAAGAACATTGATTTATTATAAACTTTTATCTATATCTTTGAAATAAAAATAGCTATAAATGATAATTGTATCATTACCTTTTTTCTTCTCTTTTTATTTGAGAAAAACGTTTCATCGCAGTTTACTCATCTCATGGAAGTAGGTTTGAAGTTTATGTAGATCATTAAGATGATGTCTTTTTCAGGAAGTTTTGTGTATTTTTATTTATGAAATACTAAGCGAATGAAACATTTTGTAGCTTATTTTACTTTTCAACATATTTTTGTCAAAAGTGGAGATACTTTATCATCATCACTAGTTATGGTCAATAACTCTATTAGTTGAAGTTAATTTGATCTGTCGGGACGTAAACTAAAGCAATGTTTTTTTTCCTTGAATAAAAATAAAAGTGCTTGATTAGAATATAAAATTATATTTAAAGTATATTTATCAGTCATAACAGATAATCTAATTTTTATCTCGTTTTTCTCTTAAATTTAAAATAGAGTAAATGTCAAAATGAGCAAACTTAAAGCACATTTGATTGACTTCAGTCGTTATGAACTTAAGAGAAGTGTTATAAAGTGTGATAACATATGCGTAACACCGAGCACAATTTGTAGAGAGGTTGCGTGTTCAAATCACTTTCGTGTCACCACTGTTGAATAGCAATACCAGGTCTGGTCGTGATACATTTAATGTATATTCTAAATAACAAATTTCAGTTAAAAGCAAGCAACTGTAAAATAAAATAAGCTTTTCACTTGTTGGAACTTCATAATGCAGTTTATACACTTTATTATAGTCCACCATTTTAGAAAGTTCACCTACCTAAGCAAGCAGGCAGCTTTTTAAATCTTTCGCTACTTTTTTGTGCGGGCAGCTGACGTGCTTGTGATTTCTGTTTCAAACGGTTGAAGCTTGGGGAATAATCGAAGCATCAAGAAAGTATGAAAACATCATTCCATCCGAGTTATTACATGAATATAGATAATTTTTGTACCCCATTCCTCATTGCTTAAAAGGCTGCTTAATTAAATTACTAGAGTTACTGTCTAACCATCTGCCTCACACAGACAGTCCCTTCCAATGGTACTATCATCCTCTCTGACAGTAAATCTGCTCTAGAGGCCATCAGAGGTGGTAAAACAAGACTCACTCAATATATAAACGGGGCTCTGCCCTCCATCAATATAAAGGAGAAGACCTGCACCATTCAATGGATTCCATCTCACGTTAATATCAATGGCAATGAACAAGCAGAACATTTACAGCGTGTTGTGACCAGAACCATCAGCAGACCACCGCGACGAGGCACATTAAGGGAATGAAGATCATGCCGGACGGATCTAGAATCAAACGTAGAATGCAGGCACTGCCCGAGTTTACAGTTGGATCTGAGCATTGAGAATGACTGAAGGTGGAGAGAATGAAGTCTTCAAATCTAGAAAGAAAGATCTCAATTCATGTGACACTTTTTTTAAAGTAAACTATTGAAAAAAATCAGGCTCCTTTTACTATTTCATTCGCCAATGCTGAACCTTGTGACTTGGGATCATTGTTTCAGCTTTTTCTAAGCCAATTATTGAACTGGCTCCCTCCATTTACTTATTTCTTTTCTAAGGATCCAAACCATCTCTTCAACTGCATCTGTTGCTCGACCCTCTTCCAAATAGACCCCAACTGCTGCAAAGACATCCTTTATATAGATAAAGCCGAAGTTGTGGCCATTGCCTTACTCCATGCTTTCGGCCACATCTGACTTTTCTTTCACTTGTCACACGACAACAATAACAATTAGAGTTATAATGAATATACAAACTGCTACGATAGCAGTCACCCATTCAGAGAAAAATCTTGTCTAATAACACTATATAACGTACTGGTTTCTCAGCCTATATTGCTCTCTAGAGGGCGGAGAAAAATTCCATGAGATGTATATACTGTTAAAAATTCAGGAAGCTTTTATCGTAAATGTTACTGTAAAATGTAGCGTTTACCGTACAGAATTTTTTTACAGTAAATTGTACCGATAAAAAAATTGCGATTGCAGCGCCAATTGATCACCACGTGACTTACTGTGAGAGACAGATGACACCCTATTTCCGCTCTCCTAATGTGTTTCATCTGGTACCATAAATAGTAAAGCAGTGTGGAAAAATGGGTCCCGGGTTCGATCCTTATCGTTTGTATCTCGCGCTTTTTGATTCTCGTTTTCTTTTCCGTAAAATTTTACAGTAAAAAAACATTTTACGGTAAAAGTTACTGGCAACATGGATGCCAGTAACTTTTACTGTAGAAGTTCAGGAAAATTTTTAACAGTGTAGGTGCATAAAAAATAAAGCAAAAAAGTAAAACAATCTATAATTTAAATTTAAAAAAAAATACAGGAATTTCTCGCTCTTTATGGTTATCCTACTAGGGTTATCTATCTCTTTATTTTTTGCATAACACATTTTATATGACGTAATTATATTCCTGCACTCTTTTGTATACACAATATACAAGATAATTTTTAACTTCAAGCAACGCAATGCAATTTAGTCAAGCAAAAATACACGTTCTGTAAAACAATGTCAAAAACTATTCACTAGATTTCAATTTTAAAACTACATTAATTTTTGTTTCTGCCTGTTATCAGGGAAAAGTAAACTTTGAAAGATCACTGTGTCCAAAGTTTGATGCGCGTTCTAACGGATTCAGCTATACATTTGACTTATTTCTTCAGGCTAATATTTCTCTCCAATTATTGGCCAAAGCAAGCTAAAAGCTTATTAGCCGCAAACTTTCGGAAAACTTAGAGAAGAAACGGCCTGCCTTATACGCAGCTTGATAAAGAGCTCGCGGGAATCCTAAGTAGCTAATAGGGTCGTTTTTCAAAGATGAATATACTCATTTTGTTTAAGGAATTCTTGAGTAACTTGCCTTAAGGATGAGTAAATACAAATAACGACCCAACTTGTTTTTTATGGTTTAATGAAGTTATATTTTTCCGTGTTCTTTTTTTTTTTTGTACTTTAGTGTATCACGGAAAGGGAATACAGAAAGTATCGTTTGTTTGTTAATAACGTTACGCTTGCTAACGTCGTAAACAGACTTCACGTTTGTTAAGCTTCTCAATGACGATAAACTTGGAATAACTTCAAACCGGTATAGAAAAAAAATATTTACTATTACTTTAAATATTTACTACGCAATATATATTTATGAGAATTTTTTTTTTACGTATGTTTCAGTATATATAATTTAACAATCGTAGAGAAACATGGGGCGCATATAGGTTCATATTGAGCTGAGCCTCGTATGTAACATATTTTAAGCTAGTCGACCAAACTTTTTGTGTAATTGATTGAGTGAAGTATATATTGTTTTTTTTAAAGGATAATTATTTGGGTTTTCAAATTAAAGCGATTATTCGGCACCAGTCTGGTACCAGATTTCGGTACCAGGATTTGAAAAGTTCTGGAAAAGAAAGATGTAATTTGCAACCCCGCTGTGAGTAAAATGTTGAACTACTTAAGTAAAACTGTGGCTACAAAGTGTAAGAATTTCTGTGAGGAATAATTAGTTTCTTCGCTAATTTAGGTTAAATAAAGTCAGCTTTCAAATCATTACTTATTTTATAGAGCAGTTTTATTTATGCCTCATTGCAAAAAATAGATAAATAAATAGCTTAAATAATTTTAAAAAGAAAAAAGAAGGCCAATTTCTGAAATAGAACAAATTTATAAATTTAAATCAAACAAAAGTTTGGTACATCATCTTACGTATTTTTTCTTCAGCTAGTTTTTTTCAATTACAACGCTAAATCTTCCTTACTCCGTTATCAAAATCCATGATTTACCCCCTCATTTTAAAGCTTATGATGCCTACTGACGAAAAATAGACCCACGATATGATTTTATTTCCGTTTTTGTTGGTCAAATAATCCTTTTTTTCTGTTCTTTATTACACATCACTTTAATGAATATCGTTTGAAAACTACGTAAGCAGCAATGGCGTTGTTGAATAGAGTGGCGTGTTTATAATGGAAACGGTGTAAGTTAGAATCCGGGCAAAGATAAAGGGGCTTTTTCTTCATTATTTGCCGGGACTTTTTCTTCGACAGAATTCTATTATAATTTTTCATCATTGTAGTATAATTTCTCAAAGGTATCTTTTTATTTTCATTTATTCGTTTTATTTATTCATTTACCAAGTCATTTTTCAATGTACCAAACCGTTGTAATGCATAATTTTGATCCCGGAAAGTAGAATATTCCATTTGTATGAATATTTTTTCGTGGCAAATATGGCTCCTTCATTAAGCAAGCTCGACTGTAGTTAAAATTTAAGTTCATTTTAAGAGGAAAAAATATTATTTGTTTAAAAAAGAAAAGCGATAATGAGTCTATTATTTAGTTACATAAGTTGAACAATTGGCTCTTGAGCTTTTTTGAAAGAAATTTGCCACAAGCTAATGATTGTAAGGCAAAATTACCAGTTAAACAATTTATGATTCTTGTCACTTCTAAAGTAAAACAAGAAACATTTTGTTTAACATTTAAGTTCAAGTAATAAATGTTGTAAACGGGAGCTCTTATGAGGCTTGATGGCAAGAACAAACTAAAAAGCTAGTAGTTAATCAAGGATCCTTAATATAAATGCCGTGGGCTTCTTTGTGTGCTTTAACTTCTGGGAAATAGTTTTCTTTGGCCGTAAATATAAATGGTTATAAATGAACGCGTTTATTCTATGTAGTTTAAAAATAAACGTTTATAAACTGTCTTTCATTTTGACAAAGGACGTGTGAGATCAGTTACTATGATTTTTTTTCTCATTTCTTCATCTACATTGTTTGAACAAAAAAAGAATTAGAATAAATTGCAACAAACTACAATGTCCTAGAGCTTAAATTAAATTGCCCTGTAAGTGCCAGAAGTTACATATTGTGGTGTATAGAAATTATTTTACACTTTACTATACATTTTCAGCAGAAGTTTGCTCGACTAGGAGGTTAGAGTAATTTAGGCTTACACGCTCCGATTGGCTAAATGCGACAGTTAGTAGTTTTCACTAGCTGCGTGGCCCGGCGTTGCACGGGCTGTAATGTAGTGAAGGCAGTTTGAGAAAACTACTCGCCGCCAAAGCGGCTCGCCTTTAAAGTAGCGAAGAAAGTTTCAACAAACTACTCGCCACCAAGGCGGCTCGCCTTTGAAGTAATGAGAAAAGTTTAAATAGTTTACTCGCCTGTCGCCTTTACAGTAGCGAGGAAAGTTTCAATAAACTACTGTCTAATCTTTTATCGTAAAACCTTCCTCGCTTTTGCGCATGCCTGAGGTCTCTTTGGATTTCCTCAAAATAGGGGGGAAATGCGAAGTAACATTCAACAGGAAGTAAGAAGCGAAAGCACCGGCAAGTGCGTCTCCTTATCCTATCACCCCTTTCTCAAATGGAAGCGTTCATGACTGCCAGGCGCGTCTTTCGCGGTTGGACAGTACTCGCCGCCAAGGCGGCTCGCCTTTAAAACACCACGGAAAAGTTAAACAAACTACTCCCCGCTAAAGTGACTCGCTAAAAAGCTTTCCTGCATCAAAGAATCAATCGAATTATTTGCACATGCTTCCTCAAAAAGAAAGACGACGTCAAGTTGCGCATACTTAGCACTCTCCCTAAATAACATATAAAATTCCTTACCAAAAACAATTATTTCCAAACCGCTTTCTTCCTGTAAAATTAATTGCAAAACTCTAAACGAAAAAGTTCTTTTAATATTTGGATCGCAGCCAAAAAAAGTCCCTTCTAAAAACAGCAATTGCAATTTTATTTAGAAACACATTTTCAAAATGGTACCAGAGAAAAAATATGTCATTAACATTCTAATATGTCATAATTAGAATAAAAACAATTGTTAGAACTTTGTTATAACACGTATTCAAAATGACAATGGAAATAAATAACACTCTTTCATTTTAAAAAGTTCAATTTAATTAACGTTTTAATTTAAAACCGCAACGGAAAGAAATAAATATCTTGGAAGTTTAAATAGTTCAATAATTTAATTAACGTTTTGATTCAAAATGGCAACGGTAAGAAATAAATGTCTTGTAATTTTAAATAGTTCAATAATTTAATTAATGTTTTTATTCAAAATGGCAACGGTAAGAGATAAATGTCTTGGAATCTTTTTAAACAGTTCAATAATTTAATTAACGTTTTTATTCAAAATGGCAACGGTAAGAAATAATGTCTTAGAATTTTAAATAGTTCAATAATTTAATTAACGTTTTAAGTCAAAATGGCAACGGCAAGAAAAAAAAATATTTGAATTTTAAATAGTTCGAAAATTTAATTAACGTTTTAATTCAAAATGGCAACGGTAAGAAATAAAAGTCTTGGAATTTTAAATAGTTCAACCATTTAATTAACGTTTTAATTTAAAATGGCTACGGAAAGAAATAAAAGTTTTGGAATTTTAAATAGTTCAATAATTTAATTAACGTTTTAATTCAAAATGGCAACGGTAAGAAATAAAAGTCTTGGAATTTTAAATAGTTCAACCATTTAATTAACGCTTTCATTTAAAATAGGTACGGAAAGAAATAAAAGTCTTGGAATTTTAAATAGTTCAATAATTTAATTAACGCTTTAATTTAAAATGGCAACGGAAAGAAAAATGTCTTGGAATTTTAAAAGTGCAAAAAATTTAATTAACGTTTTAATTAATATCTCAGCTAATTAACGTCGTACAATTACGCGGTTGGTCTTATTGTCTTCCTTAGAAAATTTCGAATCGAATGGTATTAGGTTTGATTCTTTACGCTCAGCGGTTTTTGAGGAGTTCAAGCTTCAGACGGACGGACAGACAGACAGACGCGGACAGATTTTTATAGTAGTAACTAGCTGCGTGGCCCGGCGTTGCACGGGCTGTAATGTAGTGAAAACAGTTTGGGAAAACTACTCGCCGCCAAGGCGGCTCGCCTTTAAAGTAATGAGAAAAGTTTAAATAGTTTACTCGCCGTCAAGGCGGCTCGCCTTTACAGTAGCGAGGAAAGTTTCGATAAACTACTCGCCGCCAAGGCGGCTCGCCTTTAAAACACCAAGGAAAAGTTAAACAAACTACTCCCCGCTAAAGCGACTCGCTAAAAAGCTTTCCTGCATCAAAGAATCAATCGCGTTTATTTGCTCATGCTTCCTCAAAAAGAAAGACGATGTCAAGTAGCGCATACTTAGCACTCTCCTTAAATAACATATAAAATTCCTTACCAAAAAGAATTATTTCCAAACCGCTTCCTTCCTGTAAAATTAATTGCAAAACTCTAAACGAGAAAGTTCTTTTAATATTTGGATCGCAGCCAAAAAAAGTCCCTTCTAAAAACAGCAATTGCAATTTTATTTATAAACACATTTTCAAAATGGTACCAGAGAAAAAATATGTCATTAATAATTAGAATAAAAACAATTGTTAGAACTTTGTTATAACACGTATTCAACATGACAATGGAAAAAAATAACATTCTTTCATTTTAAAAAGTTCAATTTAATTAACGTTTTAATTTAAAACCGCAACGGAAAGAAATAAATATTTTGGAATTTTAAATAGTTCAATAAGTTAATTAACGTTTTTATTCAAAATGGCAACGGTAAGAGATAATGTCTTAGAATTTTAAATAGTTCAATAATTTAATTAACGTTTTAATTCAAAATGGCAACGGCAAGAAAAAAATATCTTGGAATTTTTAATAGTTCAATAATTTAATTAACGTTTTAATTCAAAATGGCAACGGTAAGAAATAAAAGTCTTGGAATTTTAAATAGTTCAACCATTTAATTAACGCTTTCATTTAAAATAGGTACGGAAAGAAATAAAAGTCTTGGAATTTTAAATAGTTCAATAATTTAATTAACGCTTTAATTTAAAATGGCAACGGAAAGAAAAATGTCTTGGAATTTTAAAAGTGCAAAAAATTTAATTAACGTTTTAATTAATATCTCAGCTAATTAACGTCGTACAATTACGCGGTTGGTCTTATTGTCTTCCTTAGAAAATTTCGAATCGAATGGTATTAGGTTTGATTCTTTACGCTCAGCGGTTTTTGAGGAGTTCAAGCTTCAGACGGACGGACAGACAGACAGACGCGGACAGATTTTTATAGTAGTAACTAGCTGCGTGGCCCGGCGTTGCACGGGCTGTAATGTAGTGAAAACAGTTTGGGAAAACTACTCGCCGCCAAGGCGGCTCGCCTTTAAAGTAATGAGAAAAGTTTAAATAGTTTACTCGCCGTCAAGGCGGCTCGCCTTTACAGTAGCGAGGAAAGTTTCGATAAACTACTCGCCGCCAAGGCGGCTCGCCTTTAAAACACCAAGGAAAAGTTAAACAAACTACTCCCCGCTAAAGCGACTCGCTAAAAAGCTTTCCTGCATCAAAGAATCAATCGCGTTTATTTGCTCATGCTTCCTCAAAAAGAAAGACGATGTCAAGTAGCGCATACTTAGCACTCTCCTTAAATAACATATAAAATTCCTTACCAAAAAGAATTATTTCCAAACCGCTTCCTTCCTGTAAAATTAATTGCAAAACTCTAAACGAGAAAGTTCTTTTAATATTTGGATCGCAGCCAAAAAAAGTCCCTTCTAAAAACAGCAATTGCAATTTTATTTATAAACACATTTTCAAAATGGTACCAGAGAAAAAATATGTCATTAATAATTAGAATAAAAACAATTGTTAGAACTTTGTTATAACACGTATTCAACATGACAATGGAAAAAAAATAACATTCTTTCATTTTAAAAAGTTCAATTTAATTAACGTTTTAATTTAAAACCGCAACGGAAAGAAATAAATATTTTGGAATTTTAAATAGTTCAATAAGTTAATTAACGTTTTTATTCAAAATGGCAACGGTAAGAGATAATGTCTTAGAATTTTAAATAGTTCAATAATTTAATTAACGTTTTAATTCAAAATGGCAACGGCAAGAAAAAAATATCTTGGAATTTTTAATAGTTCAATAATTTAATTAACGTTTTAATTCAAAATGGCAACGGTAAGAAATAAAAGTCTTGGTATTTTAAATAGTTCAACCATTTAATTAACGCTTTAATTTAAAATAGGTACAGAACGAAACAAAATTTTTGGAATTTTAAATAGTTCAATACTTTAATTAACGCTTTAATTTAAAATGGCAACGGAAAGAAATAAATGTCTTGGAATTTTAAATAGTTCAACCATTTAATTAACGCTTTAATTTAAAATAGGTACGGAAAGAAACAAAAGTTTTGGAATTTTAAATAGTTCAATAATTTAATTAACGCTTTAATTTAAAACGGCAACGGAAAGAAATAAATGTCTTGGAATTTTAAAAGTGCAAAGAATTTAATTAACGTTTTAATTAATATCTCAGCTAATTAACGTCGTACAATTACGCGGTTGGTCTTATTGTCTTCCTTAGAAAATTTCGAATCGAATGGTATTATGTTTGATTCTTTACGCTCAGCGGTTTTTGAGGAGTTCAAGCTTCAGACGGAATTTTAAATAGTTCAATAATTTAATTAACGCTTTAATTTAAAATGGCAACGGAAAGAAATAAATGTCTTGGAATTTTAAAAGTGCAAAGAATTTAATTAACGTTTTAATTAATATCTCAGCAAATTAACGTCGTACAATTACGCGGTTGGTCTTATTGTCTTCCTTAGAAAATTTCGAATCGAATGGTATTATGTTTGATTCTCTACGCTCAGCGATTTTTGAGGAGTTCAAGCTTCAGACGGACAGACAGACAGACAGACAGACAGACAGATAGACAGACAGACAGACAGACAGATAGACAGACAGACAGACAGACAGACAGACGCGGACAGATTTTAATAGTAGTAATAATTAAACCCACACAGTGCCCTGGTAATCTTTTTTTTTTCTCAGAGGTAATGGTTTGAGAAAATGTGTCTGGAATTACGTAGACTAATTTTCTATTTTTTGGTTCTACCTATATTTTTTATTTTAAAGGAAACTTAAAGACAATTGTGGCATTTTTTAGCCTGTGATCTGATTTAGTACTTTTAGGAACTTTATTATAAGGAATTACCGTTCTATTGTTCGGTTAACTTTTCTGATTAAACAGTAAACGAACATCGTAAGAAAGACTGTTAACGTTGACCAGTCATATACGTTTTATTGTTGAATACTAGGGGGTGGGCAAATAATCTTGACATAAAGGTTATTTGCCCCACCCAACGGGGGGTATTTCCCACATGCGATATACGTGTGCAAGACTTGTTCGGATAGCTGCACCAAACAAAATTGAGCTAAAATATCATTATCTTAATTTAAAGGTATTTTAAATTTTAATTATTTTACCCATTGTTTCTTTTTTTGCCTAATTTTTCAATGGATTTTATTTAATTAAATGGAAATGCGAGGACCTAAGAGCAGTATAAAAAGTTCATTTCGTTCATTTCGAATTTTTTTTCCTTAAAACTTTCAACATCTTAATTTTGCGTCTAATTTTGATCATTCTTTTTCTCAATTGGATTGAAGGAACGATGCAGCCTCATATTTTTCCTTTATGATAAAAACTTTGTGGAAAAAAATATGTTATGCAATTATTTGTTGTAATATGAATGCAAAGCCGTTTTTATTTATTTTTTAGGCTTTTATGTAAGCATTTCATGAAAAATAATGTTAGAACTTAGTTGTGTCATTTTCGAAAGAGAAAAAACGATTTTAAGAGGAAATATTAATTTACCTAGAAATTATTTTAATTCAAAGCATCTCTTCCTTAAATCTCGTCAAAAGAAATGTTCATTAATGCGAGAAACTGTGTTTATTGCGTCAGTTCTTTTTATGTCTTGCATTATTCATATCAGATGGAGAAAATATGCATCTAATTCGATTGCTTTAGTCATTTCAAATTGTTTACTTGCATCTCTGCGTACCATCTGTTTCGTCTTAGTTATTAATCAAACGGATTTTTATTTCAGACTAGTTTTTATTCATTACTTGAAGACGTAGCCATATGCCGAATTTCGCAATTTATCATTGCATTTTGCAGCGGAAATAAAAGTGTTTGGTATCTGGACAAGTGACAAAGTAGGTGTGAACTGAAGGCAAATGCTGACCAACTTCAGTTTCGTCTATATGCAAATGTGTGCAAAGGTTTTCAATTACTTTATTTATTTTTGAATCTCATTATGAAAAACCAATTTTTATAATTTTGTAGACTCTCGTTTCTGGCCTATATTTCCTTGTTAAATATATACCTAAAATATCAGTACAGATATGAAAAAAAAATCTCATGCAAGAATATTTAAAATAAAGCAGAGCAAATGAATTGATAAATTGAATAAATAATAGAATTAATACGACGTTAACATTTCGAATAATATATGCTACACAATTTTTTTTAATATCTTTTGGGAAAAACATCGGTTTGGGGAAAAGAAGAAGAAAAAAGACACTTTTTTTCTTTAAGAGAAGCTTGTTTGTCTGCTTCGGAATTTGTTTTTTAGTACACTCAGTAATATTTATTATTAGTTATATTTTCTATACGGCAGTTCAAATGCATGCATTTCCTGCTGCGAAAAAACTGAGATAGCATTAAATTATTTTATAGTTTTGGATTAAAAAGTGTCTCATATTTTACCAAAGTTTCAAATTTAACTTCTACATAATGGTTGTGCAATAGATTTGAAATCATCATTTATTTACTAAAAAATGCGTAGCTTTATAAAATGTAAATTGATTTGTCAATTTCTTACATTTATGATATGCATACATATCTATGCCCACTTTTGTATTTATTTTCTCACTGTGTATGTATTTATACGTATTTATTTTTACAAACAGCAAAGTAGGATCCGACGTCCTATATATCGTTCCTCTTTTGTTCTTTCTTTATTTGATTTTTTTTCTGTATATACAGATCTTTTTGAAAGTTTCAGCTGAGTAAGAGCAACAAAAAAAAAATAAATAATAATAAAATAAGTAAATACATAAAGTAATAAATAAATGAAGTATTAATATCTAGAATAACTTGTATTGCTACATCTTTTATTTATCTTTAACCAAATTTAACTTCATAACAATGTATTGGAAACAAATTAGCTTTACGTTCAGTTTTTAGATTACAGACATGTAAAACATTTTTTTTTATTTGAAGCCTGACGTCAGTATTCCTGAAACATGTTTTCTCTTTATTTTAATTAAAGTCTCATTATCATTCCTGAATAATAACGTAAACATCCCTCTTTACCAAACATAATTTTGTTACAAACTCGTAAAAGAAAACCACACACACACCCTAAAATACAGTATAAGTATGACAAGCTAATGCGTACGAGAATAAGAATAGAAAGAAAAATGCTTTTGTGCATCGAATATGAAATTTTGGTAGCTAACCATCTTGACTTTTGAAATGCTCTCTGTCGAAGGAAGAGAATCGCCCTGTATGTAACAGCGAAACAACGTACCCCACGCCCCCATGAGCCATCCCAGGTAGCACAAATAACCTTTACACGTTTTATAAACGTTTTTAAGCGGTTGTTACGACGTTAATAACCATTTTACAATCTTTAAAAAGCGAAGTGTGCTACTTGGGATACTTACGAAGCATATTTTTTTTTTTACAAAATTGGGCACATAACCTTTTAAACACAAGCAATTCCAAAAATCACACATGGGAAAAGTCGTGTTAATCATACACTATGGAAAACTGCACAAGTTAAATCGCAAGTATTAAGATGAAAATCTGAAATTAGAAATACATGGCAAAAAGTTAATCCTCAATGTAAAAACGAAGCAATATTAGTAAATACTCATTACAAGTAAATAATACTATCGAACTAGTGAAAAACTCGAGAAAATGAGTTAAAAGGTACTCTGAAACTTTTGTTTCCATCTAACCAAAGTCGGGTAAATTATTAATACTGTTCTAGTCTCGGTCTCCCCTGCAGTAAAACAGAAAAAAATAAAGCTGACTTTTGCTGAAGTAAAAATAGCAATTTTTCACTTTAACATGTGTTTTACGGGTAATATAACCATTAAATACTGACATTGAATTGTTTAATTACATGCAGTCTGAGTAAGAGGGGTAATATTAAAACGACGGAAAGTAAAAATTATCGATACGTATATGAAGCAGAAGTGTATGAACATAACTCTAAGTGGTATTAGGTGAGAATAAGGGACAATTCTGTACCTCAGAACTGACGTAAGTTCAAAATTGGTGATTTTCACTTTATTATTGCATTGTATCTAGAATCTTACACAGTATCGACCCATAAGAAAATTATTTTATAAAAGAAATTCCTTTACAATTATTTAACAGCATTAAAAGAGTACGAGTCCCATACTTTACATACATCCGACAATTATATTTGCCCTCTCCTCACAAATTACGTTAGTCTGATTCTGAGATACAGAATTGATGCCACGTTATTTTCGTTCTGAGATACAGAATTGAGGCAACGTTAGTCTGGTTCTGAGATACGGAATTGATGCATGACTAATATGTCTGTAATAGATTAATTTAATTTGAAAAAACGTTAAAAGTAGCAAAATTGTTTCATCAACTATTTCTCTTTCTATTAAAGACATTTGTGAAATTGAAATATTTTACTGAACTTAACGCGTTATTGAGAATTGTTATGAGCTATATAAAGAATACTCTAAAAATATCACAATTCGACTGACACATAGATTATGAAATTATAAAGTGTGTACTGCCAAACTAAATAACATTAAAGGTCTGACGAATATTCTTCTTATTTGTCAGTCGGTTTGCATTTGCAACATTTTTAAGCTTCTTCGAGTGTTGCAACTCGTCCACATCTGTCATAAGGGTCATTTTCACCATATGCTAACATTTCAGAATTTTTAAGTAATTTTTTCAACTTGCTATTTTCTTTTAGAATCACTAACAGATGTTTTGTCACATATTTTAGGTGTGTGAAAAAGTAATTATTTGTACACTTTGATGCATAATTAAATTTCAAATACTAAAATCCTTTGTAACAGACTTGACAAAGAATAAAAATACGCACCTGGAAGAAATTTTGTGCGAAACGCCACAGCAATACTTCTCGACTCAGGAAAACAAAATTTTACGAAATAGTTACGTCACTAGTTTGTCAAGTTAACTGAATACGTGTAACTATCTTTTGACTGCAATAAATACATTTTTTTAGCAGAAATAACCTTAGGGTAACGGACTTGACAGATATTGCGGACAAAATATATTCATACATTTCTTAATAAAAAAAATTACTATTGTCAATATTTATTATGAATAACATGCACTTATAGTCAATATATAAAAGTAATTTGTTGTATAATTTTTTAATACAATTAAGTACATAAAAAAATAGTTGAACTTCCAAACATTGGAAGTAGACAAGCGTTTTTTCCTTGATTCTCATTTTTAAAGACTTATATAAAAATAAATAAATAAATTTCAATAATGTTTTGAGTGATAGAATTTTTTTGGAGGTATTTCTTGCAGAAAATAATTGTTCGCATTAAATTTAAAATATAAGTTATGCTTCAAAATCGTCTTTTTAACCTCCGGACAGTAAATGTAAACAAATTTTGAAAATAACCCATAACCAAAATGTAGGAAAGAAATCTTGAAAATGTCGAATGACACAAGTTACTTGCATTTTGAAAAATCAACGTATTATTCCCGCTAAATAACTGCAAAACATGAAAGTCCCCATTATCGTTCTAAGTAATAGGAAGCACTATCTTTTAAGCGCAAAGCATCCGCGGAATTTCTTTAATTAAACAAAGCTCACTTAGTTAGCTGAAAGTATATTCATTTCTACGCTAATCTTTTTCAAAGTAGGAGAGAAAAAAAAGACATTGTGGAAACTCTGGTTCGATATTGAAATATTTTTTTTCCTGCAGACGAGATAAGTAATTAAACCTCTAAAAAATGAAGCACCATTTTTTGGAAAGAGGAAACTGACACTGTCACATTTTTGTAAGGAGTTTTTCTAATATATTTGCTGGATATCTATCAAATTCAGATAAAAATTAGCTGCAAAGATGGCGAAATGTGGTACGAAGATGAAGGCTTAATGGAATTTCTTTGCAAGTAGAGTGAGAAATATTTTCATTGCAACAATTCTAAAAATTAAACTTTGTTTTATGCTTTTAATAATGTTTCTGAACTTTAATTTAACTAATTATTTATTGTTTCTTGATAGTATATTTTTCTCCAAAATGCTAATAATATAGTTGCAACATTAATTATAGCGTAACTGTTTTATTTTATGTTAATTAAAAAACCGAGCATTAAAATGTAGCAAAAAGATCATTGTAAGTATTCATTAAAAAAACGGATTATTGTGTAGCTTTAGTCCGTTTTTCTCATAAAATTTAGATCTTTTGATTGCAAAAATTATAAAGCTAGAAGTAGTATGGGTGTACAAAATATTTTGCATTCACAGAATTAATGGGAGTTGAAAAAATATATGTATAATTTCAAGGCATACATACCAGACAAAAAAAAAATCTGAAATTTGTAGTAGATATACAGTGTGGCTCTTGTAACTTTTTTGGGTTAAGAGAGGAAGCATTATTTTATATCTACAACTCTAGTAACCGTTATCACAACAAATATTGATTGAACCGTTTTTGCAGAAGCTAATTTAAAATATTGAAATGTTTAAGCCTTAGCGATTGATAGGATGTCAATTTCTTAGTAACGTTTTGAGCTGAAAATAATCCATTAAAAGAAATCAATAAAGTAAGTTAGTGAAGTAAGAGTAAGATTAGCTGATACGTGCGAAATATTCGCGCGTGACAGAAGGAATTCAAAAACCCAATTTTCAAAGTATATCTTGACTAACAGCATTAATGTGACTTGTTAGTTTTATCGTTTGATAACAGCGGTGAAACACCCTATAAAACGGTGTCTTACTTCAGAAGTTTGATTAAGTATTAAGGAAGTTATGATCAGTTTTTTTTTTGCGGATTTCAAAGCACCAACACAACTGTGGTTCAGAGCATTGTCCAACTCAGGATTATATATTTACGGATATTTGTTTAAAAATTCAAATGGAGGAAAAATAGTCATATGAAAACTGCATTTTCTGGCCTACTGGAGGATCGATTCCATAACCTTAGCGTTATTAGCATTATGATCTTACCAACTGAGGTACTAGACCTTCATGTCCATTATCCATCACCAAAAAAAGTGCTTTCCCCTCTGAACTTTGAAAGATATCTTCTATGACAGACTATCAGCTCCGCGGTTTGACATTTTAGAGATTTTTTCTACGATGATCTTGCAGTAGTTACGGCTAAGGGCTAGGGGTACCACTATAAATTTCAAAACCAAGCAACTTTTTTTTCCTCAAAACCCATTTTTATTCATTGGGAGAGCAGTCCAATGTTTATCAACTTTCTTATTTTTTTTCCCGCTCTTATTTAGTTCATATTGGTGTTCTCTAGCAATTTTGTTGATTTTGCAACCCCCGCCGCGTTGATTTGCGTGTTTATTGTATTCTTTAACTGGACCAATTTCCTGGTTCCAAAAGCTGTTCTTACAAGCACTTTAAAGTAATAAATGTTGACTTCAGAGTAAAAAGCCTAAGTTTCACCGTATCAAATCTGGATGAATTAAATTTTGAACAAGAAATGTATTTGATGAATAGCTACAGATTGTGTGTTCCTCATTGCAATTGCAGATAGGCTGATTCCTCTGGCATTGCAACTGTCAATCACCTTGGGGCTCCTTAGCATATATCACCACAGAATATTATCTAACGGACTAGTAATAACAACATAATTTTGTTTAATCAAATGAAGTATTTCTTATACGTGCAGCCTTTGAGGGAGATGTGTGCTAATGCCGCATCTTTGATTTTATATCGTTAAAATGCACACCAATTGAACTTTATAATCCTACTTTGAGCAAGTAATTATAAAAGAGGAATGCCATATAGAATTTATAATATATAGTTACGCAAAACTATTAACATGAGTGAATTTATTGATTAAATATTTCCAAAAATTCAAATGACTTATCACACTTTTGTAGTAAATGTTAATATTCGTGCACGCTTGAAAATAAGATTTGATGATTATTATTTATTATTACCATGCATCACTTTTAGTACGTTAATCATTCCTTACATACCTTTAAATTAATTCTTTTATAAGTTAAATTATAAACATTAATAACTGTGACTATACGCTACCGAAGAAAAATTTCCGTGACAACATATCTTGAATTAATGTGGTTTGCAGTTTTCAAATCTCCTTCACTGCTTATATAGTTTTTCTCAATATTTTATTTTCTTTCACGACATGTTTTCGGAATTCACGAGGTTCATTATTTATCGCTAGTATTTCTTTCCATCCTACATCACGCTTAATCACCGTAATTAAATTTCATTGCCTACGTAATTACGTACGTCATATCAACACCATCCGGTCGCTTCATTATCATTTGTCACAGAGTAATCTTTATTTAAGCATTTTCTTCTTAACAAATGGCATTTTTGTACCTTTTACACAAGGCTAGCGAGTTAAAACTAATAAAAGAAAGAATGAGGGGAACAAGAGCAAAAATTCTTTCTGAATCATAGCTGGAGAATATGTTAAGAAAGTATATTATTTCTGCATTTGAATTAAAATAATAATCTGATTTGTAAATAATGAAAGGATCGTAGTATATTTAGTAGATAACAACTACGAAGATTTTGGCTTGTCTGGAAAATTAAGGTGTTTTGTACTTTTATTTTATTATGATGCAAGATTTTTTGGCGATATAACGCATTGACTGAAATATTTAATTTCAATATGCATTAAGTACAATTGTTGTGTTGGGAAATACATAATAAGAACAAAAAGCTTGGTATTTTCACTTCGATTCATTTGTAGAATGCGGCAGATAAACTTTTCTAGTTTCAGTACTTTACCGGAGACATAAGTCATTCATAAGTGATACGCATTGAGAAGATTTAAAACATTTTGACGTTTAATTAAAAAAAAACTTAATAAAGCTATAGGTGAAAAATTGTTTCACGCTTTCCCGCTTTTAAAGTTTTTCCAACTGTGTAACTCGATAATGCAGCTAGAAATAATCTTTTTTTTTTTGGGGGGGGGGGGGTTAATAACCGTCATCGTATACGCTGTAAAAAATGGATGTTGTTATTACAGTATAATACAGATAATTTTATAGTAATAAGCTTAAAATTCCCAATTTTACTATAAGAAACTGTAAAAGTTCTAACTTTACAGTACTAAACTGTAAAATTGCTCATTTTACAGTAAAAAAACTATAAAATTGCTAATTTTAGTTTATTACCGCGCATTTTAGTTTTAAACTGGAACTTCTGCTTGACAGTATTGCAATGTTGTTTTTACAGTATAATACAGCTAAATTTTGTGGCAATAAACTGTAAAACTTCTAATTTTACAGTAATAAACTGTAAAATTGCTAATTTTACAGTAATAAACTGTAAAATTGCTAATTTTACTGTTTGCTACTGTACATTTTACTGTTTTAAACTGGAATATCGGTTGCCAGTATTAAAGCAACAGTTAATTTTTTTTGCAGTGAATACCTAAGTAAAAGGTAGCTGATTGTTAACGTATTATAAAATCAGGAGCTCTGAAAAGTACCTCTTTTTTAGGTAACAGGAAAAGGTAATCGGCGATGAACTGAGTTGGGTTTCCTTTGTAGTCGTTTTGTAAAAGTATTCCGACTCAAATCAGCAGCAATTACAATTTCCTTTTATCAAAAAAAAAGGGACAAATGTCCGAGGTCAACTTACCAGAGGAGCATTGCACTGCATCGAACCAAAAAATAAAATAAATGAGCTCAAATTTACGACCATGATCTAAATATCGTAAAGAAATATAGATAATATTCAAGAGGTACAAGAGACTAGTATTTAACGGAAGCATTTTAATTGGATCCAAACAAATTGTTTAAATATTTTTATCTTTGTAGTCGTTTTTCAAAAGTATTACGAGTCAAATCAGCGCCAAAAACAATTTCCTTTTATCAAAAAAAGAGATGAGCATTGTTAATGTCCGAGGTCAACTTGCCAGCGGAGCATTATAGTGCAGCGAGCCCAAAAATAAAAAGATAAGCTCAAATTCATGAGCATGAAGTAAATATTGTAAATAAATGTAGATAATATTCAATGGGTACAAGAGACTAGTATTAAAAGGAAGCATTTTTATTGGATCCAAACAAATTGTTAAAATATTTTTACTTTATTTGTAAAAAAAAGGAAAATTGAACTTTTTCTGCTGTTCTTCCCAATTTTGTAACTAATGCGTGTAGTCTAAACATATTAATCTTTATTTTTAAGTAATTTTTAAATATTTAGGATGCCAAATACACGTTGGTTTAATGCTATTAGAAGTCAAGTATTGTAGTTATCCATTTTTCGACCCCCTTTTTGTACAGTTATCCAAATTTAAGCAATTCAAACTTAAGAATAGTAATTAAATCCATTCAAAATGGATTATTTTTTTGGTTTTAAGTTATGATGTCAGAAACGATTGATCAATAAATAAGTAAAAGAGCTAGTTGTATGACCCGCCCTAACTTGTATACTTCATAACATAAGATATAAATATCATTTATAATATCACGTAGAATATTTTAATATACGAAGTTTAATTTCATAACCTTCAAAAATAGATTCTAAATTTCAAACATTAACTCCGTAATTGAAGGGACAAGTGGATAAAGGTGATATGTGACATTTGAATTTCTCCGATTTACACAATTCAAAGTAGTGTGTGTTCCATTGCGTTAACCCACAAATACGATTGAAGGGGCAAGGGAATAAAAGTGATGTGTGACATTTTTTAAAATTTCTAGAAAAAGCTTTCAAAAAAATGTTATTACCTTTTCACCTTCATCCGTGGTAAAAAGTGTGTTTTTCCAAAATTTTCACATATCACCTTTATCCCCTTGCCCCTTCAATTATTTCAATGATATGTTTACTGTGGCAGCTTTTTGTCTGTAGAATGAAAATTATACAAATTACTTTATAACATTGCCAAGAGATACTCTATTTTTTAAAAGTCAAATATACTGAATTTGGGGTGACACATAGTTTATTGATATGGTTCAAAATTACCTTTACTGACTAATGATTTTAGTTTTCAAAATTTATTAACGAAAAGGTAATAACAATGAGGCTAATCTAGAATTAGAACTTCGTTCAGTTCTTACGTGTCCTAACTAACTAAAGTTTCTACGCGTGGCGGTTTGATAGCTTGATGTTGTTTAGATATTTTTATTCTAAATTTAGAACGTTGCAATTTAATTATTTGACTATGCACACATATTAAACCGAATTCACTTCTTTAAAAATCTTTTTTTAACTGTCCAAATTCATATTATCTTAAATCTACCGCATTCAATACTTTTTGACTCGTAGTTACAGTTTGCGCATTCTGCTCCTGATAGTATACGCGTTGTTGGTTCTATTTTCAATAGGATTTGAAATGAATTGTGAATATTTTCATTTTCTAGTCGCTTTGGCAGGAAAATTGTCTGTTGACTTCAAAACAAAATTACTTGCGGTAGTTGATGTTTGTGTCAAAATAATGTGATAGGTTCTCCTGACTTATTTACAGGATATTTTCTGCCTCTATTTAGTAGTGTCTTCTATGAAAGATTTGTGCACAACATTGCTTTTAGACTTTTTTTCTTTTTATTTCGTTCTCAATAAAATTATTTCTTCCTTATAAAATCTTCCTAGTAAAAAGTATTTTTATTTCAAAATCTAAAAACTATTTCATTTACTTCAGAAACTTGAAGCATGTTTAACTCGTCTGTGTTTTATTCGATAGAGTTCTATCGTATAGCAGCGCAGAGAGAAATTTTCTTCTGAGTGTGGTAAAGGAAATTTCTGGCTGCGCTTGTTTTTAGACATCACTACTCATATTCGATTCGATTGAATTCTGTTAGCGTTGAATGTGCAAGTTAATATTTATCGGAAAGATAATCGTTACATAAAACTTTGGTTTGATAATCTGTTCGATTGCTTATAGTGTTTAACAGCAGTTTTTTTTACAATAAATGACACGCATAAAAGCACGCAAAACTTTAGTTTTTTAAAAGGAAGTTTAATCTCATTCTATGTATCACAATTTCTGAATTCTGGTAGCACTGGTTATTACTATTATTATAATTTTGAATTGGTTGTTACTATTATTCAATTTGATCTTGACGTTGCCTTACAATGACGTTGAGAAGATTAAAAGCTTTTGTATTAAAAAGCATTTTCGCTGTTACAAGGCACTCTTGTTTAAACTACGCAAATTGTAAATAGTATGGTGTAAAACATTAATTTATGTTTGAAAATACGTCATAATTATTCATAAGCAAAAGTAAAATGAATGAAATTGATAAACAAATGAGTAAAGAAACGAGTGTTTTTACTCTTATATAATGCATTTGCCAGACGATAATTATAAGAATAGCGTATTTTATGACTTAATTTGCACAGTAAGTTAGCACCCATGCGAAATGAATGTTTTATCACATTTTTTTTACAAATTATTACCTTAAATAATACGACGTGTTGCGTAATATAATATACAATTCAAATAAAAATCGAAAATATTCCTTAACATTCAGTAAATAGCTAATTTCTGTAACTATTTATTAACTCGATGACACATTTATATTAAACTGTTACTCGCAAAATACATTGTAATATTTAAAAAACTCATGGTTTGTACTTATATAAATCCGTATATTATGTAGCAGTTAAACCGTTTAGTATGCAAAGTATTACTTCTAAAGCTAAACGAATTAACTAACAACCCCACATACAAAACGCACCGTCTTTAAACAGAGTTACACCTACTTTCAAAATTTAACGTAATTAAATTACATTTAACGGTAGATTTAAGAGTGTCTAATCCGCATTAAGATAAATTGAAGATGTTTGGTTCTCTCTTGCACAAAAGTGCACCCCCAATTAAGTCATGCGGAAACCTAGAGGATTTATTCAATATTAACGACCACAAAGGACATTCCAATTACGCTTACTGCGTTAATTTCTATGTACTAATTATACCTTGATAATTAATTTTGTCACTGAGTTAATCGTGTGTTATGGAATAAATCATTGTTTGTTTGCGTTTCCTAAATGGGATGATCACATGAATGGGAAAGTAACCTAATACTTCCTTCTTTATTAAAGCAGGAATGTACTTATTGTGTGGTTCCAACAAATTCGCAGAATCCTATTCGTTACTTGTGTACGGCGACATGGTTTCAATTAGACCCTATTTTCAGATAATCAATCAAATGTACTGAAGTTGTGATTTACTCTTATCTGCGGTTACTGGATGATGCATTTTTTCATACACACGTTTTATCAAAGCACTTTATTTGAGAATTACTTTGTTTGAGGATTAGTTTCGAAAATGCGATTTAAATAGCAGTAGAGGAATGTGGGGCTAGGTGAAATAGTTAAGAAACCTTACATGTTTCAAAATTACCAAACTGCAAATTGCTCTCAAAATTGTTATACATAAAGAATTAATAATGTATTTTGAAATACAACTGGCGTTGAAATATTGTTTTTCAGTTTTCGCAATTATTTTGCACTGTCAATAAAGGTGGAATATTTTGCCTTAAAAAACCATGGGGTAAAGTGAAAAATAAAATATTTTTGTAATAAAAAAAAAATTCTATTAGATTATAAAAATTAATTTTAATCAATTGAATGTGTAAATAAATGAGAAAAAATAAATTATAAGTGAAAAATAAAGGAGTAAACGCATATATTAGTATGTAAGAAAATTTAAGTGAGTGAATAAAATAGAGAAAAAGAAAGTAAGCGAATGAATGAATAAATAAGTGAATAATTACCAAAAAGAAAGTACGGGAATTCATGAATGAACAAATATATACGTGATTGAATTAATGAATGAATTAGTAAACGAAATGAACTATCTCACTTTGACCCGCGTACATTTGAAATATTGCATTGATGATTTAAAATCAAAACATGATTAATACCCAAGTAGCATCAACTCATCGGATTTTGCTCGGCCGATCAACAAACTCCTCGTAAACTGATCCTGTAACGCACGATGACATCGTTCCGATCAGTATCCGAGCACGGTTTTCGATGAGCTACTTTTCATCGGAAAGCGATATCCTTCCGATCAACTTTCCCGATGAAAATAAGATGAACTATATTCCATCGGAAAACGATATCCTTCCGATCAAGTTTCCGATGAAATTCCTCGGCACGGGACTGTTCTGCTCGTAAATTGCTCCAAATCTCATCGTATTTTCATCGGATTTTGCTGCTCGGGTTCTGCTCGGCCGATGAGACATATTGGATCATCGGCCAATGAGAATTTCATCGGGTTTCGATGAATGGCCGATCATCGGCCGATGAGATGATGCTGCTAGGGTATGAACTGAATATAAGTGCTAGGTACCAGTGGGCCTCAATCAGTACTGAAAATGATAATTACAAGAATTTTCCCTAGCAGCACAATCTCATCAGCCGATGATCGGCCATTCATCGAAACCCGATGAAATTCTCATCTGCCGATGATCGGATTTCGATGAGTTCTCATCGGGAATTGCTTCAATATGTCTCATCGGCCAAACAGAATCCGAGCAGCAAAATCCGATGAGTTTTGCTCGAAATACGATGAGATATGGAGCAATTTACGAGCAGTGCAGTCCCGTGCTGATGAATTTAGGATCAATTTTGGATGAAAATACGATGTGATTTAGATCAATACGCGAGCAGTGCTGTTCCGTGGCGATGAATTTAGGATGAAAATACGATGAGAGTTGGATCAATATACGAGCAGTTTAGTTCCGTGGCGATAAATTTTGGATCATTTTCTTCTTTTTTCCCATAACCAGGTGCGACTGGCCAACTCTAGGATCGAACCCGGGTTATCGGCGCGGAAAGTCAACGCTCTACCACCACGCCACCAAGTCTACGATTAATGAGACCAACACTGCATATTTAATAAAAATTTGAGATTGGGAAAATTTTCATCAGAAAATTTGATCATTACGACCTCTTTCCGATGAAATCTGTAGCTTGGCATATTTTCAACGGGAAATTTGATTGGAAGTATATAGTTTTCCGATGAAACATAGCTCGGCTAATTTTCATCTGGAAATTTGGTAGGAAGGATATCGTTTTCCGATGAAACATAGCTGGGCTAATTTTCATCGGGAAACTTGATCAGAAGGATATCGTTTTCTGATGAAATATAGCTCGGTAATTTTCATCGGGAAATTTGATTGGAAGGATATCATTTTCCGATGGAATATAGCTCGGCTTATTTTCATCGGGAAAGTTGATCGGAAGGATATCGCTTTCCGATGAAAAGTAGCTCATCGAAAACAGTGCACGGATACTGATCGGAACGATGTCATTGTGCGTAACGGAATCAGTTTACGAGGAGTTAGTTGATCGCCCGAGCAAAATCTGATGAGTTGATGCTACTTGGGTTATCATTTCAAATAATAAAAAATATTTTGAAAAAAAATCTCGAACATTGCAATAAATGTTTCAACTTTTGAAAATGATTTATATACATTTTTTCTTTGATCTATTGAGCTATATATTTTTTGACAGGAATCAACTGTATTTTTAGATACTTAGTTTATTGCTTGACAAGTGGAGCAGCATACTGTGAAAATATGTCACCGTTTCACTTTGCCCCACATTCCCTTACGTATTTTTTGTAAACTGCGTTATTGCGTTGTTCTTATGGAATCAATTTTAAATTGCAAAACATTTTCTAAAACTATTCATTTAAAAAGAAAAAAAAGTATATTGCTCTTTTCATTTCTTCTATCAATTACGGTTCTTTAACTGTAATTTTTTTTTCCATGTGCTTGATTAATTTGTGTACCAAGAATTAATAGTTTTTTCCCTGGAAGTGTACCCCATGCAATTCTACACTTTTAAATACGCATATTCCAGCTTTCAGTTACTGGAATACTAGTAAAACACAGCTTCAGATATGTAGTACTTATACAGTATTAGATATACAGTATATACCTAGTACTTATATTCAATCCATATTAATCATGTTTTGATTTTAAATCATCAATGCAATATTTCAAGTGTACGCGGGGCAAAGTGAGATAGTTCATTTCGTTTACTTATTCATTCATTAATTCACATATATTTCTTCATTCATGAATTCACTTATTTTCTTTTTGTTAATTATTTACATATTTATTCATTCATTCTCTTACTTTCTTATTATTCATTTTATTCGTTCATTATATTTTTCTTATACATTGATATATTTATTTAATTACTCCTTCATTTTTCACTTATTAGTTTATTTATTCACAGTCTTGAGATGACAGCAAATAGTTTTATTCATTGTAGAATGTATTAAGTGTCTTATGTGTTTTATACAAATATATATTTATTAGATGGCGCTAGTAAAGATTATGAATTCCATACAATCTGATCCATAACGGCTCATTGATTAGTTTAGAATAAAAATTGTAAATCAAAAACTTAACAGCATAATTGGGGTAACATGTAAAGAGATAACTATTATCTTAATTCAATTATATTTTTCCTAGATTACGATACTGCTGAATTATTTGTTATTTCTTGAGAAGAACCCAACAATAGAGTTACAACATGATTAACAAGAAAATTCACATTCAAATAAATTTGCATATTTATTAGGATAGACAATAACAGTTGTACTATAATGGTCTTAATATTTATATAGTTCTAGTTATTAAATTTGTAAATTGCAAACTTTGGATTTATATCGGATTCATTTCTTAAATTCATTATTCGAAGCATATCACGATCAAATTACACTTTAATTAAAATATAGCACTGGATAAAAGTAATTTAATATAAGTTTCTCTCCAAATCTCAACTAATTGGATAACTGGTTTAACTACACAGTAATAATAGTAATAGTTAATAAGTATAAAAAATAAATACATCTTATGAAATTAGTTCTTAAAAATAGTAGCAAGTTCCAAAATCATATTTGATCATTAAAATATACTAAAATACATTAGTTGTTTTCAACATTTCAATCCATTTGCATTGCAGGTATTGCATGTGATTCTTTAATGAAAATAATCAAATTATCTATTATGAACATTATTATAAGCAAACAAAACTTGATCAAAATCCTACTTCGTAATACAATATTTGTTTCGATCTGTCATAAATAGATCATATATAAAGTCTATTTCTGAGCACACTCTCAGTATTACTTTCCATTTTCGTACACATTATCTTACTTGAAATTCCGCTCAAGTGTTCGGGAAAGATTACTGAACTTAATTTCTCCTGAAATAAAAAGTGTACTATTTATGCCGAAATTGCTGCTAGGTTGGAAAATAAAGTATAGGTCATGTTTCCACAGACAAAACAATTTACTGATACAGAATTTCAAAATGCTATGTGGGCCATTCATAGTACGCTAAAATAAAAGTTGGCATTCAAAATATTGTGTGATGCATTTTGAAGTCGACTTTATCGGTCTCATTGCGTCTTGAAAATCGATTATTTAGTAAAAGTTTCCCATTTTAGAAGAAAAACTCAGCTTCATTTGCATTGTAAAAGTGTTTACTAAAGCGTTTGATCGTATTTGGTTTTTACTTTCAATTTTTTAAGTGTCATTAGGGGAGACTGGGGACGGTTGTGACGCGGGGCGGTTGTGACAGTCGCCATATTAGCTAAATCATAATTAATACCTGGTTGATGCAAAGAGAGAGAGTATCAGCATGTTTGTCTAAATGTGTGTCAAAGCATTGCGGTAGCCATCGAGCGACATTAACGCTAGCAGAGGGGTTGGTTACTTTTTAACAGTCAAAAGTAAGTTTTTTTGTTCAATGTCTTTTAGTAATTCCTGTTGAATGGGGACAGATAAAGAAATGAAAGTTTTCTCCCCGTTAGTAGTGAACCTTAATAGTGAAATAGCAGTGATTACTTTTTATGTAGGCTATTTTGTATTGTCATGGCGATTGCTGTTTTTAAAAGTAGTGGGTTGGGGTCGGTTGTGACAAATTGCGTGGGGACGGTTGTGACACGAGTAAAACATGTTTTTATCATATTTGATGCCCATAATACGCTTGGAGAAGACAGAAATAGGGCAGTGTGACCTAATGAAATATAAAGAAGCTTATAAAGAAGTGAAACTTTTTTTTCTTTCGGACAGCTTTGGAAATGCAACGTTAATCGTAAGTCTTTGCTACGAAACATTCATTCGTAAACGATTTGGAGCCGGCCGGCGCTGTCACAATGAAAACAACGTGTGCATAGGTTATATTGCTCATAATAAAGTGCTTTTGAGCTTACATATACGCTGAAAGCAGATATGAGAGTAAAATGGCTACTGAGAAATGGTTCCGTTCATTTATGAATAGAAATGTTTCACGTCTGTTCGTGTAGCTCATGCAACTAGCCTTTCAAGAGTAACAAGCTTCAATAAAACAAATAAATGTGGAATCATTCTTTGATACTTGAGAATTGTTATGAACAAACACGGTTATGACCCACAGGATGTGCGTATTGTTGCCAAAACAGACGTTACGAAATTCCAAAAACCTGATATTTTTGCAAAACTTGGTATAAGGCTACTTCAACTGAACGAGGCACATTGTTAAATGTTAAACTTTCCCAGATGAAGGCTATGTTGAATTACGTTTAATATTACTTGAAATTAAAAGTGATCTAGACTGTCTTGCTGCATTTTTGAACTTGTCACAACCGACCCCAAGCACTGTCACAACCGCCCCTGGTGTGGGGTCGGTTGTGACATTTTTTCCTTTTTTGTTTAATTTGGTCCTGTGAGTTAACTATTGTACTTAGGGAGAAAATTTTAGTGTTTGTAAGCAGGCAAATAAACACTTTAACATAAAAACAACTTTAAACCAGCTCACAGGCATTGTTAAGGGATCTATGGGGGAGCAAATGAAAATTGTCACAACCGTACCCAGTCTCCCCTACTTTAAATAGCATCAACATATATAAATTTAATTTTCATACTGTTAGGTAACATTTAGTCCAAATTTCTACTTTCTATTATACATCTATTTATAGCTGCTAAAATGTATTTAACGAATGAAAAATCGTAGAACTTAATTTGTTTAAAAACTTTTTATAACAAGATTGAACTACTCGCGTTTTAATTATTCTTTTTTTTTACTACTACGGGTTTAAATTACTAAAAAAATTCTTTAAAAAGTATCTTTGGCTAAATAGAGGGGAAAGTTTTATTGGAACAAGCCAATTATTTGGTCAAAAGGAAATAAATAAAGAACTTTAACTCAATATGCATGGAACAGTGATTTTCAGTTTGAAATCCAAAAAGCATAAACGGTTTTTAAGTACACTGAACACCGGGAAGTTAATGGTTTTATTGAATCAGCTTCTTTGTTATTCAAATTGTCAAAAACATATCTATATCCAAAATTATTGAATTAGCTACTTCATTGAATCAGCTTCTTTATTATTCAAATTTTTAAAAACACACACACACACACACACACACACACACACATATATATATATATATATATATATATATATATATATATATATATATATATATATATATATATATATATATATATATATATATATATATACATATACATATCCAAAATTTTTGAATTAGCCATTTTATTGAATCAGCTTCTTTATTATTCAAATTTTTGAAAACATATCTATATCCAAAATTATTGAATTAGCCATTTTATTGAACCAGCTTCTTTATTATTCCAACTTTTAAAAACATATCTATATCCAAATTATTGAATTAGCCGTTTTATTGAATCAACCGCTTTATTAAATCAAAGATATTCCATATAAACATGATTCAAGTAAGCGGCGGCAGCTATACTGCTGTAAAATAAAAACAAAACTTATTGCAGAAATGTTGCTCCGATATTTCATCGTAAAGACGAAATCTAACTCGGTGTAAATTTTGCTTCATTAACTGCATTGAAGATAAATTTAATCACAAAATGTAATCATTTAGACACTCAATTACAAATGCATTCCTTTATTCCTATCGTGTAACTCATTTAATGGCAATGGAAGCTATTTCGTGTACTGTCATTTAAGTCTTGTTTCGTATAAGAAAAAGTTCAAAAAGTTGAATGCATCATCAATTGCAAAAGGCTTTTCAAAATTTTCAATTAGTTACAAAAATTTAAAATTACATTTTACTCTTTTATGTTACACTGTTAGCCGAGAGAAAACTATTAGCTCTGAAAAGACCTTTTGTGTCGAAAACTTATAAAAGTTAATACTCAATTTGCATTTGCAAGCTCAAAATAAGTTATGTATTACTCACACTTAGTTTCTAACTTAAAAGAAATATGCATCAGAAAATCCATTCGTGTATTTATAAGTGTGCTATACTCAGGAATAGTGCCCCTACACTCATGTAATTAAGCAAAAATTAGTTTCGAGCCATGGACTTGTGCTCCTTAAAGAGATTTTTTTTACTTTTCACTTTGTTTTCTTTTCTTTTTTTTTTAAATATTTGAATGAACCAATACAAATTCTGTAGAGGAAGAAAACGTTTTTTCGACGTATTTATTGTTATATCATTTAAAAGAGCAGATTGTTTATCGTGGGATGATGTTTTTCTGAAGTTTTAAATTATTCGCACCAGGAGATATATATTTTTTAAGCTTTTAGAAGGCTTTGCTCGAATTTTGTTCATCAACAAAATGTTGTTTTTTTTCATAAAATTTATCGTAAAAGTTTTTTTTTTTATTTCTTAATTTAAGTTAAATAATTGCTAAAGATGAAAAAATAAACGTTTAAGTAATTTAATAAATGAAAAGAGTTGGAACAAAACGATGTAATAGTACAGTTTGGTTGAAAATAATTATATTTTTTCAGTTAATTGGTTACAATGTTTTATTTTCTATTTAAGAATTACACTAATTAATTAATTCTCATGTGATTACAATGTGATTTCGACGCGTTAAATAATTTTAATAAAAACAATAAAGAATAAGTGTAAATAGATGTCATTGACATGCTTACGCACAAAATGCTTTTGAAGAAATCATGCAAACAAATATCAGATAAATTTATTAAAAGTGGCTGATAATAACTGCCTTGTTGTGTGCTTTATTTAACTAATTAAATGTATACTTTATCAATACTTTAAATACATATTAAAAATTGTTTTGAACTAACATAGTATAATTGGCATTAGTGAGGCATTAAATTTTAGTCATTACTGTAAGAATTATCTAACGTTTTTTTTTTTTTTTATTAAAGCAACGATGGTATTAAGAAAAGCAATTCTTAAAGTAAAAAAAATTCGACAACGCAAAAAATGAAAATTTTCGTAAAAATGTTTTAGCATAGTTTAAAATATAGAAAAAGCTTTTAGTGAAATATTTCGCACTTCTTTTTGCTTAATACCGTGATAATGAAATATAGAACTTAAATTTGGGTAATGGATGAAAAAGTGAAATTGCTTCGTTCTTTTATCCTAAATAGTTTGAATTTTTTATACATCCAGGATAAAATGACATTACTACATTCTAGTTTTTGACTACTTAGAGAATGTAAGCTTTCATGAACATCCGTTTTTCTTATTCATTTAATAAAACTGAAAACGTTTAAGATTTTAAAATGGTGTTCTGCTCTCAAAAAAATTCAAAAAATATCAAAAAGATTCTCTGAAAGCTTTTGATTTTTGAGCAATTTCTATTGAATATATTTATCTTTGATAAGCTATAATAGCATTTAAAGCGATGATGCGTTTTGAAAAATTCTTAGAATAAATTTAACGTTCTGCTGGAGACATTATTCCATCTTTCCTTGATATATATCAAAGAAATTCATCTAAAATACGAAGGTGTCCCCTGGAAATGTTAGATTTCTTTTAAATCATCAGATTCAGTTTGTCTTTTCACCAGCATATCCTTTCTCGTCAATAAGGGATTTTTTAAAAATGCAATACAGAAATATGTGACCAAAGATGCAAAGAATTAGGAAAAACAACGAGAAAAGACACTGAAACTCATAAACTTCAAGTTACTTCCCAGGTAGTACAAATAACCTTTAAACGTTTTATAAACGTTTTTAAGCGGTTGTCACAGCGTTAATAACCATTTTACAACGTTTAAAAAACGAAGTGTGCTACTTGGGTTTTGCATGAGTTAACCATGGGCGAACTAAGATCTCATGATACATTTTGGGAATGAAATTTAAAGCCCTAAAGGTAATTAGAAAGACATAAATGAAGGTTTTAGTACAATATGCTATTTTTAGTACCTGCATTCTCTTGACTTGCTGAAATTTAACAGAGTTCACCTTTATTCTTATTTTCCAAAACGTGCATTATATTAGTATCAACAAGATTAAAAGAGAAAATGTTACATCTTAAACTTGTTAGCCAGTTTGAGAAGTGAGAAATGTTTTGTAAAAAAATTTTCTTTGAAGTTTTCATGGAAAAAGTCTTCATGAGGTTAACTTTTAGCTGAGCAGTATAACGATAATTTGCATGGATACAGGGACGTCATTTCAGTTTTTCCAGGGGAGGGGGTCAAAGGGTAAAAATACAATACAATTTCGCCAGAAAACAGCAAAAACCACGCCCACTTACATGTAAATACATTGATTTCTCAAAGTCAGGGGGGGGATGGGGGGCAATTGACCCCTATGCCCTTCCTAAATGACGGGCCTGCATGGATATATTGTGGTAAAGATGATCGAAGCAAACATTTAAACTTATCTTATACAGAGCACTTCCTATTATGCGTGGAATCGAGTGGAAAGGGTATCGCGGATAACAACAATCGCCGATAATCCGAAAAAAGCATAAAACAAGGGGTAAAGAAGATAAAAAATGTCTTTTGCTTCAAAAACATTGCATTTTACTTAAAACGTGATGTGTACAAACACTGACGATAGGTACAGCATAAAAACATATTTGTATTTGTGGTTCTCAAGCATATAAAATCTATAAAGGTAACTAAGTTTCTACAAGAATATAGTTAACTAAGAATTTTTTTCGCCGAGACCCTTGCGAATAATTCGTCCCGCGGAAAATCCACTCGCGGATAATCGAGAGTTTACTGTATAAGCTAAGCGTGCCAAATAAACTAGTAGCTGAAGTAAAATTCGCACACCATCGACAAACAGTGGTATGGTTCAACTCACAAATTAAAGGCAAAGCTTGGGTATTAAAACGTAAATAATTGCCTCTGTTCATATTGCTAAGGCAGAACTACATGTAATACACGGCCCGCTCAGTTTTATCATCCAAAGACAGCAGTTTCATTCTCATTAAAACACATCATTCTGGAATAGGTAGTAACCGGGCTGTAGGCAGAAAACATCTTATAAAAGCTAAGACTGCCAAATAAACGGGTAGTTAAAGTAAAATTAGTTCAACTAATAAATTGGAGACAAAGCTTGGGTATTAAGCAGTAGGGTGTATCGAAAAAAACTTTTTTTCGAAATTCAATTTACTAAGTTGATAAAAAGTTGCCCCTACCTACCCACATATTTCACAAAAAATTTCAGTCTAATCGGAAATTGTTCAGGTGTTCCGCACGAGGCATAAAATTTGTGAATTTCTTCAAAAATATGATTTTTTTTCTAATTTTTTTTTAAATATTAAGAATAAATGTTAAAAATAATTCAAGTTGAAAAATGTGCACTGCAAAATCGGAGGACAAAATTGGGTTTGAAAAACAGTATATTAAACAACATTTAAATCTCCCACATTTATTCTAAACTTACGTAATTTTCACCAAAACTAGCATTTTACAAGGCCATGCGGTTTGGTTAGAAACTTGTTTCTGAATGTGGAATCTAACTGAATTAACACTTGAAACTGGGATTCATCTGTGATTTATATGGAGTAAAAAGTAAAATAATATAAACTATAAACATAATCTAAGCCCCTCGTCACACATTGCCCGCGTTCTATCTGGGCCCCCGTGATGGTAAACGAAATACAGCTCCGCTGGCGTAGCTATTATGTATTTAAGAAGGGAAAATACTCATGTAGAAATTTAGTAATTTTATAGTCTTTGTCACAAAATTGTTTTTTTCTTTTCTTTTCTAAACAAGGAAGATTTGTTCTATTTTTTAACATCTCGAGTCAATCATTAAATACCGTTAAAACAATATAAAAATATTTTATGAACGTAGCAAAAATTAAGAATGGCAGTTCAAAACCTAGAACATAAAAGATTTTATGCGTATTAAACAGATAATTTTTTTAGAAGAAAAACGAAAATTCGAGATACAATCCAAATCTTATTAAATGGAAAGTGTTACAGACCGTTCCAAAAAAAGAACACTAACTATATAAACTATCATAATATCTCCTGTGCCTGAGAAAGAAAAAAAAACCTTTTGTTTAATAAAGTAGGACGAAAATTTATTTACATCCCTATGAAGATTAAGAGCGTATTTCTACACTAAACTCTAGGAAGAAAATAATCCATTTATTGTGAAGCTTTTAAGAAATATAAGCTTAAGTTATACTTTTTATCTTCAGATAACGCTTTTTGATTGTGCTGTTTTGTGAGCGTTATAATTATGTTCAGTGATTTTACTAAACCAAAGGCGTTATTAATCCTTTGTAAACAAGGATTAAAGAGGTGTTTATAGCCTAAAATAAAAATGTCTACTCGGGTAACTAGGTTTTAAAGCAAAAAAAGACAATTTTTTGTAATAAGTTTAAATTGCCTTACCGTGAAGTGTTAGTTAGTCTTTTTTTTTCCTTCTGTGCAATGCTGTCAAATTCATTTTTATACTACGAAAAATGAATGGCTAAAGATGTTCTAATTATGACGCAGAATTTTCCAACATGAGACATTTCACTCTATACATACTATTATGTAAATGCCATACTTTAGTTTAACTAAAGTTGAAGTTTGAATAAGGATTGTATAATACATTTAAGATTTTCCCCTCTAAGATATACGTGTAACTTTACTATTTTTTAAACTAATCAAAAACCATTAAGGGTTTCAATAAATATTAAGTTAATTGTGTTAAAATAAATGTCGAAAATAGAAATGCTCTTCAAAAATTTGTTATACTGTTTTATCATAAGAAGGTAACTGCAAACTAATATATTTCATTATAAATTTAAAAAATGCCGTTAACACTAAATCATTTCATTTGTTGAAAACGCTGGTTATCTGTCAAAAGAAGACCGATTAAAGTGACACCACTTTATATTTTTTTTCTAAATAAAAAAGTATGTTTAAAAGGTATATTACTTAAAATTATCTAAGCTGGTTTTTACACTAAAACTACTTACCAATAAGTGGTTAAATTCAAAGAATATGGTCAGAGGATAGTTTCACGCATTAGCGGTTTAAAATTTGCATGATAAAATAGGAGATAGAAAACTTCGTAAGTAGTTTTGTATTATAGTGCTTCCATTTTCTTTTGAAACTAAATTTAGATACTTATTTTAGTAGCAAATTTAGAAGCGCTGTATAAATCTGCAGTTGCTATTATTGCAGCTGAAACAATTGTAAGGCCTTGTGGAGTTCTTCAATGTATCGCATTATATTTTCCCCTTAGAAAGTGTACTTCATACTAACCAAATTACTACATTTCGAATTAGCTACTTCCTGGAAGTAGTGTCAGTTTTCAGGTACTTTCGTTTAGTTCATAATTATTTAAACATAATAATATCAACTAAGTTCTTTGGTAGACAGTGATTCAATAAAATCCTGAAGAGCTGAAATTCTGAAAAGTAAAAATTGGTTTAATAAGTGTCTACTAAAATCATGTTCAAAAGTATGGCGTAGTGTAAAAAAACAAACTCCATAATCTATATATATAAAAGAAAGTCGTGTTAGTTACACTATTTATAACTCAAGAACGGCTGTACCGATATGGCTAAAAATTGGTGGGTAGGTAGCTTAGAGCCAGGAGACGGACATAGGCTATAATTTATATGTGTCAGTTACATAAATAGAAAAACTCTTATTGACTAAGCCTTTTTACTAAGCCTTTTTTGACACCTCCATGGCTGAGCGACATAAAGCACACGTTCTGGCAGGTTCCGGAACGCAGTTAACAGGCTGTAAGTTAGCGGTGCGTTGAGTGTTATTTGACTTTTTCGTGAAATAAATTATAAACAAACGCGTTACTTCCCTTGAAATTTATATGTGATAAGCTGTCAGAAACGATTGCTCATTCCTAGGATCCCGATGATCCCAACCGATATGCCGTTTGAATTTAAAAGACTACAATTTCCAAACCGTCTTGCATTTGTCATGACCTTTAACAAATCACAAGGCCAATCCTTAAAAGTTTGTGGTTTGAATCTAGAACATCACTGGTTTTCCCATGGTCAATTATATGTGGCATGTTTACGGGTCGGAAGACCATCTGCGTTGTTTCTTTTTACGCCTGATAATAAAACAAAAAATGTTGTGCATCACAAGGTACTTTAGTGAAGAGCAACCTATGTACTAAAATACAGAAACAATAATGAATAATTAATGTAAGTACTTAATTTTTTTTTTGTATTTTCTAATAATAAAAAACTTAATAAACTAAAAAATTTTCTTATCTATTGCCTTTAAGGCGGAACAGAGTTCGCCGGGTCAGCTAGTTTTAAATAAAATTGTCTCACCTTAATTTAATCTAGCCTCGTGATGCAGATTTAGTTCTGAATTTTTATAGAACCAATGTTTTATCCTCTTCAAAATGCTAAATAACATGTTCAGAGCATGCTTCCTGTCTATCCCTCGCGCAAAACGTTACCCCAGTTGGAAGGAGCTCTGATAGAGGATTGATATCACATAATAAACTCCATGTATCCAGCAGACTCCCTAAATATTCTATGAGGTTGCTACCAGTCGGAAAAAAACAATGCCCAATATTAGAAGCTTTTCTAAATTTAATTTTTAGCTGTTTTCAATAAATACACGGATTATTCACTTTTGTTTTTTATATGAACATTACTTGGGAAATTAGTTTTGGTACCGAACAGAGGAAAGGAATGAAAAAGTCAAGTATGAAATATGTGCTTGTACAAAAATCGTTAAGGTATGAAGTGATAAAACGATCAATATGTCAATTTTACGTACATATCATTTTATTGTTTTATTACCCTTTTGTTGCTGACATGAATGAAGCTCAAAACTTAAAGTATAACTATGTCAATCACATTATTGGATTATATTTTTAATGTAATATATGGCTTCCAGAGACAAGAGTGTATGCAAAAAAATCTTTGAATAACACATCTTCATATATTGCCTTCTTTCGTGGTTTTGTGGGTATCGCATCCTTAATGCAGTTTTCAGCTTTTAAATCAAACTAATTACAGAAGAATAGGAATTAACAGTTTATTGAACAGTGCGATGTTCTATAATTGACCCAAAAGGTGTTATTGGTATCGACTTTCACTAAATACACACGTAAACTAAACCAAAAGCTTACTGAAGAAAAGTAAGTTTAGAACTTAAATTGCTGCTCTTTTTACCTTATACTGTCAAAGTTTTCCCCTAAAAGCACAAAACTTAGTATAATTTTTTTAGAAGCATTATTTATGTAATTGTTAAGTTTGTCACTGCAGGAATTGGTATTCGAAAGTGACTGCTATATTTTAGCATTGTATGTATCCAATGCTTCCTTCAACTGTTTCTTATATTTTACGTGAACATTTATAGATGACTTATTCTTCAAAATAGCTTTATTTACTTGACTTAAAAACCACTTTGATGAAAAACTTTTAAATTGTCACATTTGCTCTTAAAAGCTTGTTTAATATTCTAATGCACATTTCGTAAAAAGGGAGAATAAAACGTAACTCGGCTATATCTGAGCCAACCAAGTGAGCACAGATACTAAGAGAGACAAATATGTATCTATTCCGGCGGGAATTTAAGAGAATGGTTGATCCATTTAAAAGGGCAGTGAAAACATTTTATTACATTTGCTTTACTTTTCGTTTTGGCAGGAAATACCAGCATGTCTCGCATTCTTGCAGCTTTCCGCGTGATCCAATTTTTATCTTTCTTGTCACGATTTTCCGACGCTCCCATAAAACGGGAATGCAAACGTTCAAACACGCCACTTATTCACCCACACTTTACCATCTCGAAGCTAAATAAAACGAAGAAAACGACAAATCGAATCAAAATGAGCATCCGCTTTTGAGCCACGTTAAGAGCATTTCTCAAGAGAAAACAAGAAAAATCATGCTTCTCTTTCACACTTGGAAATTTTCTTCGCAAACGAGATTTTATTGATTCATTTAAAATTAAACCTTTTGTTTTCCATATGTGGTATAATATTAATCATTCCTGATAGTTTAACGTTGGATTTAATTACGAGCTTGACGTGACATTTAACAGTTTAAACAAAAAGTACTGATTTTACTATTGCATTGTTTGTAAAATACGAGAGAAAAAGTTAAAAATTACTTATGCGTTTTATTTCACACCTTCATTAAGCAGAGATAAGTGTGCAACATATACATTATTTAACGATATGATCTCCACCTTGAACCTTGTACTTGTTCCTGCGAGGTACAAGTTTTTGCATGACTTTCTGATGCAACGCTTTTGGTCCGGTTTTGCACCGCATCTCAAACGTTCATCAGTTTCTTTGGTGCTAGTGTAATTGTCAGAAAAGTGAATGATATTTAAAGATAATGTGACCTCAACTATAGTACCTCATCTTTTGACTACAACCATGTCTCCCAATATTGCCGTCGGTGGTCAGAGTTGACTAAGCCCGTGTGCATTTTTTCAGTCTATGCTCGTATAGCCTAGTTTAAACGATTGAGTCCAACAAATTGCATATATAATTTTTCTCTATGGTGAAAATTGTCGCCGGTGAGTTTCAACACTTTCCAAAGCATCTGATCACAGAAATGTGATTCCTCGTCGTTCTTTCTATTTAGTGAAATTTGACAGAGGAGATCACATGCTTATGCTTTTGTGTGTGCGTGTATATATATATATATATATATATATATATATATATATATATATATATATATATATATATATATATATATATATATATATATATATATATATATATATATATATATATATATATATATATATATATATATATATATATATACATATATATATATATATATATGTGTGTGTGTGTGTGTGTGTGTGTGTGTGTGTGTGTGTGTGTGTGTGTGTGTGTGTGTGTGTGCGTGTGTGTGTCTGTGTGTGTATAACTCATGTTACCGGAGTTCAACCTACTTAAATATATTATGAGTACAGATGGGCCTACAATACTTTTTGTTGTAAGTTTTTGTTTTACAACTTTAATTCCATAAAATATTGCCTTTTAGGCGATACACTTTTATACTCATTTATATACTATACACTATTATACAGCATACTACAACATTGAAGAAAATTATACTTAATTAAACTGATTGTGTGCATTACACCCCTGGATCAAACTGTTCTGTAATTAACAGTATAGTATATTTAACTTGCATTTCAGATTAAATTAATTTAATATTAAAGAGCTATAAGTAATTATAAAATAAACTTAAAATTTAGAAAAACCAAAAAAAAAAGAAAAAGACCAAAAAACACACGCACAACGATGATTTAAACAAATTTATTTCATACCTATATTTCCGTTTTCACTGGGGAATATTTTATACGCATACGACTTAAATTGTATTTCATAACTAAATTGCTATAATGATTCCTCAATATTGATTTGTGCAAATACATTCTTAGATTTTCTTGCTTTATATAAAACAAACATAACCATTCTGCTTCAACAGAATAACTAATGTAGCAAAGAATACAAGCTCGTATATACGAGAGTTGTTTTTTTTTTTTTTTTTTTCAACCTCCGTTAGGCTATAAAAACTAAACGAATTCAAATTAAAAAAAAATATCAAAAGTAAAGTACAATCCTCTACAATTCTCTACATAATCACCTTGATGATTGAAGCATTTGTTTTATCTGTGAACAAGCTTTATAAGAGCCTCCTCGTAGAATGTTGCCGCCAATGATTGGAAGTGAGTTGTGACGGTGTCTTTGGGTTCCACGGCACTTTGGAAGCCCGATGCCTTTCCAGACCCCAAGTAGGGGTCTCCCAAGAAGGGTTGACGTGTTATTGCCCTTGCCTATAAGCAGGGGGCATGGCAATGCCTGTCATCATAGCGCTCGTGTAACCCAACGATTCCTCCAGCAATTTCATGCGTTCAATGGGACATTTTTGAACACCCACCATAAAGTTCCGACCGAGCACCAAGTGACTTACATGTGTTCCCTGAACTGAAACAAGGACGTGGAGACAATTGCTTGGGGTCTGGAAAGGCATTGGATTTCCAAAGTGGCATGAAACCCAAAGACACCGTCACAACTCACTTCCAATCATTGGCGGCAACATTCTACGAGGAGGGTATTATAAAGCTTGTTCACATATATAACAAATGCTTCAATCGTCAAGATGATTATGTAGATAATTGTAGAGGATTGTACCTTAGTTTTAAAAATAAATTTTTTTTTGTTTGAATCCGTTGTTTTTTTATAGCCTAACGGAGGTTGAAAAAAAAACAACCTTCGTAGTAAACTTTTAATGATATACAAGCGTCAACAAAGCTGTTAGAACTTTGAATTATTTTTCTAAATGAACATATAGCAGTTTAAACGACGCCACTAAAATCTTGTTATATTAAAAACATTTCCTTCCAAGCAAAAACTTTTTCCCATTACCTAAATGAGAACAAATCCTTGCAGTTATTGGATTTTTTAAGGGACCTAAACAATTCTATTATACCGAATTGTAGACGCCATAAGTCTTCATCAAATGAATTTTTTATGTCTTCTGGGAACCAATCATGGAAGCATAAAACGTCCAGAGATACTTTTGTTCTCCTTATATGTCAATGCCAACTTGAATTACGAGCAAATATTTAGGCTCACGTTGAAGAATATCACCTTTCTTTTCTCGGGTGTGAGGTTGGTAAATGTTTTTTCGAATTTCTCATCTTATTTGCATTCGTGTACATGAATGAAAAATATTGTGACATAATATCCATTCATTATTTTATGTCTGATGTAAGTCTTTATTCTTTAATGTATCTGTGATATGAAAAAATATTTTCATAAATTGTTGAGAAAAAGTTATGAAGTTTTATAACAGCTGGTTATTTTATAACACTGTAGAAAACGCATTCATTACGAAACAAAACGATAAGACTTATTTTTACCAAATTGATTTTGTTATTTTTTTGCAATACATCGATGAGAGAGAGCATCTTTTTTTTAAATACTTAATCTGATTTTTTGCTTTAATATGAGACAGAAAAGAAACATCATCATATGAGGATGGTGTATAAAATTTCATTCAATTTTGGGAGCTTACTTTTTAAAATGTTTTCTGATAATTAGTAATTACTTTACTGCAGTTACGATGTACAGTACTGTTTTAGAATGGATGACTCACCACAAAGAGCTAGGATGTTTATGAATGCACAAGAACAATTTGCATTTTACCAAGTATTTATTTTGTGGAAGTAATTATTTTTTCTTATATAAGCACAGTATACATACATAATTGAGAAATGATTCACTATTTAATGTGGAAACTTTTTTTTTCAATACAGCTTGGATACGATGAGTAATAGAAAAATGTAATTTTTCACATTAATCTGGTCTTATTTCTGTAATCCACGCTTCTTTTATAGTTTCTCGAAAATCCGAAAATGAAGTAGGGTCACTCTCAGCAACTTTGCTCTTCAAAATTACCCCTCGACAGGGTTTCAATAACAGGGCCACTGCCCAAGAATCTGAAATCCTTCATTTACAAATGCAAAGAGCTCCGTCTTGTTGAAAGTGTGTGTACTGGTTGATATTAATAAACGTTGGTAACTTCTTTGAGCACATCACTTAATGAAAGTGTTTATCTCGATGTGCTAAAAGATAACTTATCAACGGTTTATGGATTTCAACCAGTAAGCGCACTTCCAACATGATGGAGCTTCTTGCCATTGCAACGAAAGGGTTTCAGATAATTGGGCTGTGGCCAGGGGATTTAAACCCAGTCGAGGGGTGATTTCAAAGAGCAAAGTAGCTGAGAGTAACCCTACTTCACTTTCGGATTTTCAAGGATTTTTTCATTAAACAAGAGTGTCTTACAGAAATAACACCAGATTATTGTGAAAAACTATGCATTTCCATGCTTAATAGTATCCAAGCTGTATTGAAAAAAATATATATCTCCGCATCAGATATTGAACCCTTTCTCAAATATGAATGTATACTGTGCTCATATAAGTAAAATTAAGTACTTCCACAAAATAAATGCATGGTTAAATGCAATTATTCCCTTTCATTCGCAAACATTGCAATTTTTGTGGTAAGTCATCCATTCTGGCCAGTACTGTACGTGTTCCATTAATGACATTAAACTAGTCTCTCTCTTTTTTTTACTTACTGATACATAACTTACACGCTATAATAATTTTTTTAAAGGATATTCGAAACTTACAGCAGACGAATTTTAAGTATAAATTCTGCCCAGAAAAAATAGGAGGATTTTTTTAAACTGCAGTGTCAGTGTAACAGCAGTATGTCAGATCTTTATTTTCTTACATTAAAATTCACTATACGTCAATCATGATTTTAGTAATATAATAATCATTCATGTAAAATTAGAAAGAATAATTTGCATGAAGATAGTCTTCGACTGCATACATCTATGATTTCAAAAATCAATAAAAAGCCTTTTATGAATAAGAATTTTTTCAAGAAAATCAGGTACATATTGATATTAATTCAGAGTTCAAACAATCACCACATTAATAAAGCTTTTCAAACATGAAGAGTTACAGATGACTATATTAGATTCAATAAGATATT
This sequence comes from Uloborus plumipes, assembly GCA_038373865.1. Classification (NCBI taxonomy): domain Eukaryota; kingdom Metazoa; phylum Arthropoda; class Arachnida; order Araneae; family Uloboridae; genus Uloborus; species Uloborus plumipes. Next base: position 48,551 of record JAXGGA010008297.1, read on the forward strand.
ACTCAAATTTACATTCCATCAAAAACTTTCACCAAAACAACAACCGCACACTCTTAAATATTCAGATGAATCTATGCATTTTCCGTATCACATTTTTAAACAAAGTAGAAGAAATTATCAGCGGATATACTTTCGTATTCAAATTCTCATTTCTTTCCTTTACATTGAACAATGAAAAAGTACAATCATCTGAACCGCTCTCAAAAAACTATCTCCCGTCTTCTCTTTGCCGACACTGCAACAAAGTGGAAATCTTTGGATCGATCATTCATCTTGAGTAATCTAGAGAGATTCCAGCGCTTCTCTTGCATCAAAGGAAAAAAATATCATTTTAATATCGCTGGAGTTTCATTTTACTGTGAAAAAAAATCGAAATTCGATTTAATCAATTGGAGTTTTTGTCGCATTTCGAGTTCTTTACCATGGCAAAGTAAGTTCTGATATTTTTAAGTACATTAAAACGATTTTATTCCAGTGCATTAAATATGAAATGATAGTTGGGAGACGGCTAATTAAAATATTAAAACTTTGTTTGCATAGGGATGGGAAAGCGTTGTATTTTGCAGTTGTAGAGTGCGCAAGAGTTGGACTTTTAGTACGGGCTGAAAACAATTCGTTTAATCAGTTTTCTTATAGGAAATTTCTTTTATAGAAAACGTGAAACAAATATAAAAGAAGACACACAGACATTTTTCTATAAAATTAACTGATTTAGAACCCACATTTTAGATTAGTTTGTAAAGAGCGCGAGAAAACAAATTTCTGTAAAAACGTGGTTTTATATCAAATAAATTTAATCTTCACTAAAAATGCCCCAGACACTATACGTATAAATATATATTTTTAATATGCGTAAGTGCCTCCATTTTTCTTTCCCGGATGCCCGGGATTTCGGACCGGTACCGATACCAGTGATTGAAGAAAAAAAAACACCTCTGAGAAATCTTTTCGTCCAATTTCATATCTGTGGGGCGTTTATTAGCCTATATAGTAATTAAAAGCCTCAGAACTAGTCATTTTCTCAAAATAAATTTTTAGAAATAAACTCAAGGATTGAAATAAGGTAAAAAGAAATTTGATTAGACTAGACTGATGCGAGAAACATTTTTTTTCTTCGCATATAAATTAGTGTATTAAATTCTGTGTCAGTCACCTCGTCTTTTAGAGAAGAGGCGACTGATTGAAAAGAGTTACTTATTAATCTAGGTACCAAATTATTGTTTTTTTTCTTTTCCAGTTTTCAATATTATTTCGATTGGTGGCATCTTTCCAGTGATTTAGTTAACAGATACATTAATTAAAAAGCCCATTTACGTTCCTTTGATACTTAGCAGGCAAAAACGTACTTATACAGTTACAATTTTGATACAAATCAGAAGAATGTGATAATGGAGGATGCAATTCGTTTCTTGCCTCAAATTAAATTGAAAAGGAGTCAAAAGAGTTGTTATAAGTTAGTATTAACACAAATACTAATTATTTGAACTTACTAGCTGTAATATATATATTTTTTCGTAGACGACCGATTAAGTTCGTTATTTTATACTACTCTGCTCAATATTAATAAATGAATGATTACTTTATTTTTATGTCCTGTCGATCGATTATACATATTTCCTTGTTTAAAGAACATAAAATTTACTGCAACGTACTAAAGACATGACTATGCTGAGGCATATTTTGAGAAAGTGATGCCTTTGCTCTAATGGAAATTGTTTGGGATTACTGTCTTTTTATTCAAAGGTTTATTTTCTTTTTCATTGTTGTTCTTTTTCTGCTAAATAATTTTAGGAACTATTTCAGACCAAAATCTTGAGCCGGAAGCCAATGTTTGTTTAAAACGTACTCTTGATGGACCCGGAGTTTGTCAAGACTGATGCTCTTATTCAAATGGGTAGTTTTTAGAGTTGTTTTTCGTTTTCGAAATTCAGAAATTATTGTCCTGAATGAAACAGGAATTTTTAGAGAATATTCTCCTTAGTCGTATGGGAATTTTTAACCGGATCAGTTTTGCTATTTTTGATTTGTTATTCTTGTATGGGGCATCTTTAGGAGAATATACTTTCTGTCCCCTCTCTAATTAAGAGTTTTTTGTTACTTATGTCGTGATGACAATGAGATTTTTGGAGACTAACTGTATTTATTCTAATGAGAATGTGTTATGTTCAATGATTCTAATTCTAACCGGTTGTCTCTATTCTAACTGCGCAAGTTTAGCTTAATGTCTAGTTATTTAAAAATAACTGAGCTGCGGCATATCATAATTTTTTCGCTTCTAATCTTTTTCTACTTTTTTCTCTTCTAATAAATACATTTTTATCTGTGCTTTCAGCGTCTAAGAACGTTATAGCTCAGAAAATTATGTTGCAAAAGTAAGACAGCTTTATTCTTTGCGCTGGCAAAATAAGTGCACTAATCTCGATAAAAATGCTTTTGCATATATTGTTTTCTGTTAGTTATAGAGGAAACTTATTGTGTACTTAGGGCTGCGCTTAAATATTTACTAGAAGAAAGCAAACTCAAAATATTTTTTATGCTCTTAAATTGATTTCATTTAATGTTTCTGAAAAAAAAAACCGTAGCATTTTTTCGATTTGCATTCAGTACCCAAACTCGAATTAATGCCTGCATAGCTACATTCACTTTGACTTCAGTTAGAGAACTATCGATATTGAACGAATTTTCAAAATCGTAAATAAACGAAATTTTCCTCTATCCTATTTCCTTACTGTATACATGTCCCTAAATTGCAGAAATATCTTATGTGAATTGCATTATTTTTCTTTTTCAGGTCATCAACTTTCTTTTAACGAAATATTATGACATAAAGAAATTGATTAAAGATTATAAATACTTAAAAGAATTCTATTAAATATCACACAGCTTGTTATCATTATCAGGGAAAGGCTTTCGATAGGAACATTTAGAAATTCATTTAAAAACTGAATAAATAGTTTCTTTTCTTCCGTTTGTTATATAGTTTGTGTCCTATTTTAGGTTTAACCATAAAAAAATTAAGCATATCGACTTTTTTTTTTTTTGAATAAGTTTTATGTTCCGCCTGATATTCAACGAAGTAGTAAGTGAATCAAAGGATTCCGTAGTTGAACGTTGATGTTTTTCCAAAATTTTCTGAATGGATGAGATTGGCTAATTTTTGTATGTAGAATTTACTTATCTGTAACACATCTCAAGTGCTTTTTTGGTTTCAAGGTAAAATTTTACTATTTGTCATACAATTACAAAATGATTGCTTATGCCAGCTTTGAAGCACAGTGTTCTAAACAGTTTATATTTTTTTAGTGCGGTCACTGTACCCGTAAATAAAAAATTTTATGAAACAACGACATGTAATGCTAATTTGTTACAATAACGGAACGGGTACTTGAATCGAAATGAATACCGAAGAAATCATAAAAGTAGTTGCAAAATTAATAAGGAAATTGTTCTCAAAAGCTCATTTATCTAATTTGAATCTATTACTGCTCATACTTAACTATCTTTTTCAAAGGATTATGTAAAAAAAACCGTGTATTGCTACCCAATTTACCTTATTTTCTTTTATCCCTATAATTGAAAACTTTGAATTCAAACATGTGAACATAAAACCATATTTGTGATACAATTGGGATTTCTCGACTTTTGCTGCAAAACCTAGACGCATTTATAGGGGTTATGTTTGCATGTTTCTAGGGCTTATAGCATTTAATATCTTTCGAATTCTTCTGGGATGCACGATCATCATTTTTTCTAAGTTTCAGTTGCTTAGCAACCACGTGATTCAAGCCTTATTTTTTCTCACACGATGTTCATTCATAAGCGCTCTATAAAAGCTGCTTGCGCCCCTCTTCCTTTGCGTAAGTTCTTGTCTTGTCACATAAGAATTCGAACGTACTTTCAAATTTTCTTGTTCGAATGTTGAATGTTCACTTGACATGAAATTGAAATTTTGATATTTGAGCTATTTTTTCTATTGACTTTTTTTTTTTTTGGACGACTTTCATCCCAAAAGGACATATTACTTTTTAAGCATTAGTTACACTACTAATGCAGTAAATGTTATAAGAGTCATACAAAAAAAGAAAACATAATAATTAAAAGAAAATATTATTTTACTGGTTCTTAACCCTTTTGAACATTCATTAACTGTATACGTTTTTATGTTTCGCATTAAAAAAAACCTACTTGTTTGAAGAGAAAATAGTAAAAAAAAAGTCTATCACTTAAAATTGGATTAAAAATCAATAAAGAAATAATTACTTATGTAGCAGGATGAAATAAGGAACAATAAAAAAAATGCTGAAGTGCACATTTCTTAGTAGTAAGAAGAGAAATCGTTACTTTGTTGGGAAATCAATCAATAAAAAAAAACTTATTTTCTAAACCTAATTTTGGCAAAATATAGCACCCATGCGTTCATATCCAAAAACTGAACAGTAGTCTCAATAAAAGTTAATTATAAAAGATGTGTCTGGAAAATTATGTCAATGAGTGTATCAGAAGATATGTATTTTTCCAAGCATTAAAACATATGAAAATGTTTTAAAATAGACATGTTATGCGCTAATAGGAAACTTTCAGCAACATTTCCACCATCTGATAAACAAGCAAGGGTATTTTCAAAAACCTTTTTTATTCGTCTCCCGTAAAATATATACTGTATTGAGTAAATGATTGCCATTATGTTTCACGCCTATGAAAATATTGTTCATGATAAAGAGAGCTTTTGGTAATGATTGCTTACAGGATAGACAAGTGTTCATTTTTTAAAGAGAGTTACACTGTAAAAAATGAATGTTGTTTTACAGTATAATACAGGTAATTTTATAGTACTAAACTGTAAAATTTGCTAATTTCAGTTTTAAACTGGAACTTTTGCTGCCAGTATCATACTGTTGCTTTTGCAGAAAAGTACAGCAAAATTTTCCATCAATAAAAACTAAAATTTCTAGCTTTAGAGTAAGAAACTAAAATTGCTAGTTTTACAGTTTATTACTGTGCATTTTACAGTTTTAAATTGGAACCTCGGCTGCTAGTATTATACTGCAAACACAACAGTTCATTTTTGCAGTGTGAGAGGTCAGCAGTAAAGCCAAATTTAGAACGATATACAATCACAAGAGACTAAATGGGACCGAACCTACCTAAAAGTTGGTGTTATGATGGACAAATTAGTTTGTAGCATGTAGTTTTGCACCTCGAAGCGATTTTTCGAAAATTCCATTTCGTTCTTTTTCTATTCGAATTCTTAGCGGAAATTCGATAAAATAGGGAAGAAATATTTCACACACATTTTCAAGTCTTATGTCATTCGAAAGCTTGGAATTTTCTGCACAAAATGAAGTTTTTTCGAAGTTTCTACGATCATCAGGAGAGCTGTAACAATTGTTTTTAGAATCCCGAAATTCAAGGCTTACCTTCAGTAAAGCAAGCCAAACGATTCTAAAATGGTTGAGCTTTAGAATAAAATTTGTTTGAAAAGAGAGATAAAATGAATTATTTTATCAACGGAAATCAATTTTTCATGTTGTTACTATGGTTACGTGTTCATACTTATTTTTGTTTCTTTCTTTTTCCAGGGTTGCCAGCGTCTATCTTCGTAGGCTACGGCCAGACGTAGTATTTTTGATTCTACGGTAGTATTTTTTCGGCCCAAATAAGGAGCGTAGTATTTTTCTGGCAACCCTGTTTCCAATACACTAATGACTTAATTAAAAGATTTGGCGGATTTTTTTTTTTTTTTTCATTTTCATAGATTTCGCATTTCAGCAACATTGATTTTGGCAACGTTTGGAAACAGTAGTATTTTGTAATATTTTTTTTAGAGGAGGCGTAGTATTTTTTGTTCCAATTCTCTGGCAACCCTGTCTTTTTCCCGGTGAAGATGCTTTGGGACCCTGCTTGGCGCGTTTTCAAAAAGTCAACTACGCCAAATAGCTAGGGTTACCACGCTTGGCGCGCCTATCGTTCATTTAGCGAGAAAAGGGTACCTAAAGCACAGATTAACGAAATATCGTATCAATTGCGATATTGCATCGTTTTTTTAAAGTGTTTTCATTTCGGAAAATGTATTGTTTTGTTTTTTAAGCTAGGAAAGAAAACTTTCTTCTTCTTTTAAACTTTGGTAAGATTTCTGTTGGTTCCTGTTATCAACAAAATTGTTCTTATTTTCTCTTTTGGCTTATTTTTGTCCATCTCCCTTGGGGTTGCATTCGAATGTTCCAAGGGGTGTTTTACCCCATTTATCGGGTAAATCAGTGTTTTCAATGCAAGGTGATATGAATTGGTTAACAAAAGTGATATGAATTGGCGCGACCACTTGGCGATATATCGCCAAGCTTTTGATCGCCAAGTATTGACGCAATTGGCGAATTTTTTTTTTTTTTTTTTGATTTAGGTTCAATTTGGCGCTGTTGGCGATATTTTGCGAAAAATCCACTGAATGATGTTAAAATCGATGATATTTAGGAGATAAATCATTGTAAAACATTTTTTTGCATTGTTTCGTAGCAAACTAGGGATACAAATGTTTGAATTGTTATCTTGCTCACTCCAAGCACTATTTTAGCACTTAAGGCATCTACTAAGAAATTTACACGTAAAATTAAGTAGTGTGGGGTCCATATCAGATCTTTATATCACTTTGAAGGAATTATAGTTGAATAAAACTAAAATAGAGCATTTTTTCTGCTATATCAATTATTTTACAAATGAACTTTTAATTTTATACCACGGGCAAAGCCGTGCGGGTACCGCTAGTGTATAATAATTGTATAATGATGTTCAAATGTTTCCCTTGCAAAACATGGAATATAAAACTCAAAAACTAATATTTAAATGTGCATGATGATTAAGCAGTATATTACACCCTTAAGCCAGAGGTAAGATAGAACTAGATGCAATACACTGCCAGCTCGACCATGCTATCCAGAGACAGCAGTTTTGTGCTTATTTTGACTTATCACTCTAGATTAGGGAGTAATTGAGCTAGAGGCAGAAAAAAAGCTTATAGAAGCCGAGAGTACCAAGCAAACTGGTTACTAAAGTATATGAGCCCATCAGTGAGAAACTGCTGCAATGGTTAGCTTCAAATTTGGTAATTGAAGGCAAAGCTTGGGTACTAAGCAGTAAGTTACCGCAGCCAGGGCTAAGATGTAGAAGCGAAGCGTTTACATTTACTCTCAGCTTCTAAAAGATGATTTTTGCCTCCAGCTCGGTTACTGCCTAATCGAGACTGATGAGTCCTACTGAGGACGAAACTGCAGCCTCTGATTGATATGGCTGAGCTGACTTTGGGTTGCATCATGTGCGTGATGATTTAACTGAAAGTTTGAAAAGTGCGCGATGTGGGTGATCCGATACATAGCGGACGTTGAAACAAGTCGACAATTCCCCATTCACCCCACAGTCATGACGAGAATCTCCCCATCATCTTAAAGCTCCCCAGCCTTAAAACTAATATAAAAAGATATTGTTTTGATACATGTGACGAAGTCAAAGATGATTGCATTAATGCTTTGGGGGATATTCTAGAAAGGGCCGACCGTGTCGCCTTCAATGCAAGTAAATATCCCTGAAAGCAATGTGTCAACACTATATTGTTATCGAATTTCAAATTTTTTGGCATTTAATTTTGCTAATGACCAGAGAACTCAATTAATGTGCAGTATTTCAATGTCGCCATTTTTTGACTCAATGAATACGGCTTTCCAAAACGTACTCCTCTCCATTACCCTGTAGGCTCCTTAAGTTCCCTAGCACAAAATTTGTTTTTCGATGATCTACGCACAACCGTTTTCAAAACAAACAGTTCTCCCATTTTCCTCTTAAGTTTAACAAATAACAGTTCGAGGTTATGGAATTTCGATTTTCTAACCTGTTTTAGCGCTATGCTTCTGAAAAATGTTTATACTTACTTGCTACGGAAATGAATGCAGTCATTTAGTGTAACTTTGATATATGTGGGTAGCGTGGGATTTTTAAGTATCCCTGAATTAAAAAAATAGACTAGAAGGGTCAATGATGTACTCTGCTGGCAGGGTTTAAAAAATATTTTACTATTTTTCATCCCATTTTCAGAGCAGTGCTGTTGCACCAGGCAATGGTACGAAATTTGATCCTCTTAATTTTGAAGAAAAAAAAGCAATATTTCACAAAGTTTGTTGCGTTATGAATAATTCAGATGTCAGTGTTAACTACCCTTGGAGCTGTTTAACTTGCATTTTCCTTAATTGGTATGATTTGTTTTTTGTTATACATGCGTAACGTTTTCGGGTGATGTTAAATGAAAGCGAGGACTCTTTAAATTTTAAGAACATTTATTTTTTTTGACTTTAAAGTAACGCTATTTTTAATAAAACAATTAATTTTACATCCGATTTTCGATATAAGCCAATGTTACAAGAACTGTAATTTTGAGTCAGGGAGATAACACGTTTTAAAAAATATTCACAATTATTAACGATTTGTTTTTATTTTTATGCAATATTTTAGATGTGTTTAATTTCCCTTCTTTTTTTTCTAGTAAAAAATATATATATAATAAACAGTTCAAAAAGGAAAATTTCTGAATCATATTAAACTTGACTATAAATACCACTTCTCAAACATGAATCGAAGTTCAAAACCAATGTGTTCAATTAGTAACACTAAGACTGAAATGTTTTACGATTTTTAAAACTAAATAATTTCTTGTCGGGTGAACTATTTATATTAACCCAAGACACGGCAAACATCTACCTTTTAAAAAAGGCTACCTACGTGTTCTATCTTTTTATTCTCACCTAAGAGACGTCGACATAAAATATCCCCTCCTTAGCCTCGTGGGAAGAATAGAATCGCTTCTCTTTTCCTTTGTTTCGTAAGCAATTAATCCTTGTCACTAAGAGAACACACACATGACAAGCATTTTGCGACAGAAGCATGGAAACAAAGGAAAACAATGAAAAAAGAAACGCACGAGGTCAACTAAATATCAGTTTTCCTTAATAATTCTCACTTACACGCAGATAGGAAACAATAAAGCAATGATTTGACGCTTATAGAAGTTTTGTGGAAGAAGTTTAAATTGCGAAGATGCAATTAATTTAAGTTAGATATTGTTCGGTTTTATGATTTTGAAGCATGAGGGTAATTGATGAGTTTTCTATTCATTTAATTTCTGAAAAA